>OX377620.1:178442387-178727387 GCA_947397865.1 Polietes domitor | reverse complement strand
GAACCAAAGAAGGAGAACTTCTAATATTTCTAACGACTGGCATTAAAAATGCTAGAAAGTCTAGTTTTACATTCAATTTTCCCAGATCATTGGCATCAGAAATTGGTCCTAATATTTCTAAAATTAATTAATTTACACATCATTGTCTTTCCTTTCTGTCGCCTCCTCACTTACACTCTCCTTTTCATTCCTAAAGGACAAGTACTTTAATCTCTACCTAGGAGATCAAAGAGAGAAGCAAAGAACGAAAACTTCTAAGATTTCTATAGGCTGACATTAAAAATGCCAGAAAATCTAGTTTTACATTCAATTTTCCCACATCATTGGCGTCAGAAATTGGTCCTAATATTTGTAAAATTTAAAAAATCCTAAAAGAATGTTCCCATCATTGTCTTTCCTTTCTGCCGCCCCCTCACTTACGCTCTCGTTTTTCATTCCTAAAAGACAAGTACTTTAATCTCTAGCTAGGAGAGCAAAGAAAGAACCAAAGAAGGAGAACTTCTAATATTTCTAACGGCTGACATTAAAAATGCCAGAAAATCTAGTTTCACATTCAATTTTCCCGCATCCTTGGCGTCAGAAATTGGTCCTAATATTTGTAAATTTAAAAAAAATCCTAAAAGAATTTCCACATCATTGTCTTTCCTTTCTGCTGCCTCCTCACTTACGCTCTCTTTTTCCATTCACAGGTTCCGGTTTGGCGGCAGGTGCTATTGGTGGCGCCATTCTAGGCCATGTTCTTACACCCACTAACACCAGAGTCGTTGAACATGCTCCAGTTGCTGGTAATGCTGCCGGTGGGGGTGGAGGAGGCGATCGAGTTATTATCATCAACAACACCGGCCAACCTATCAATGCCACAGATGCCAATGGGGCTACCATCATTAATGCTGGAGGAACTGCTGCACCAGCAGCCAGTGGTGACACTCCAGCCCAACTAGCTCCTATGGCTCCTCCCATGGCCCCTGCGGATCCTATGGCCCCAATGGCTCCTTTGGCTCCCATTGCTCCCGATATGAATAATAATACCACGCCTATGGCTGGTGGCGCCATGCCCGAAGGTAATCCACCACCTGCTAATCCAGAACAACCAGCACCAGCACCGGGTGGCATCATCTGTGTACCCGTTCGTGTCAATGATACTGATCCTGCTGATGCAACCAAAATGATTGAAGTGGAGAAAATTGCCTGCTATCCTGCACCACCACCGCCACCCGCAGCAGCACCAGGAGCCATGGACGCTAATAATCCAGCTATGCCACCACCAGCAACACCAGCCGAGGGCTCTGCTCCCTTGGCCCCCATACAGCCCGTGCCCGGTGGCTCCCAGCAATTGCAACAATCCACCTTGATAGGTGAACAAAGTGTCAAACAGGCCAATTCCGGGGCCCCCGCCAAACAAGGCTTTGTGGGCTTGATATTATGCTTCTTAGCCAGATATTTAGTAGCCTATTAGAAAGGCAACATACGTATACATACGAACAATTCGAATCGAACATATGATATTTGAAGAATCTCGAACAAATCTTGTCATTAACAAAAGTAACAGAACAAAACAACATTTAATGTTAAACAACAACAATTTGTAAGTATTGCACCTACTATTTAGTATTCAATGCAGCAGGCACGCAGCCAAAACCTGTCTACCAATTGTAGTAACCTTGAATAATTAATATTAAAAAACAAAAAAACAAGACATAAAACTAAAAGAAACTTTTGCAAATTCACAGAAATAAACTAAGCATACCTCGAATTAAGCTTTAAATGTTATCGAATGGTGTTAATGATGATTTCCAGTAATACACACACATACTCTCCTCGTATATTTACATAGATCCATAGTTACATATAATACTACCCGTATGATATTCCATATTGAACTAACTTCCTTTTTTGAATTCCTTGAACCTTTTGTTGTTGTTTATTTAAAGCTAAAGCAAAACAAACAAAAACTCCTTAAATATCCAATAACCCTTTCAACTGTGTTGTGACCTTTAGTTTAACCTTGGCTAAAGTGGCAGTAGACAGAAATGTCGTTATCACACTTAACTAATAAAAAAGAAAAGAAAATGTGTTGGAACCGAACAAAAAACAAAAAAAGACAAGAACTAAAACACACACACTCCAATAATGGTGGTAATTTATGGCCTTAAATGTGAACTGTAATTAGGGAATTTTTTAAACCGTTTCTCCTGTGTTGTTATTCTGAATGTATTATATTTTTTTATACCGTCGTTATATACATACCATATACACATATCCCCATATATATTTTGTTGGTAGCTCTTACCTTTACACAACATACATATTTATACGTTTATACATATTTTGTTTTATTATTATTCACATAATTGTTATAGACGTTGCATTTTTTTAAATTTATTCCCATTTTTTTTTTTCAAATAAAATTTGCACTCATAATTCTCCAACACTAAAATATTGCTGAGTTTTTTTTCATAAAAGGGAAGGGTAGGTATAGCAATGACGAAATTTGGGGGAGGGGTAATTTTTTCAGAACTTAACTTTTTTCGAAGAAGAAGAAATTGGGGAAAATGTTTGCTTTCAAAACTTAACTTCACTGGTTACATGGGAAGTTTTGAAAGATCTTTTTCCAACTTTAAAAAATTCTAAATAAAACCAGACAAATAAAAGCCTACATAGCCTAAAAAGAATTCTGGTAAATAGCCAATTTTCAGGCCAAAAATGAAATAATCACCGCATTCGAAATCGAAAAGCTATTATCGAAATCAATTTTTAATTATTGCTAAAGAAGTATAAATTTCCAAGGAAAACAAAGAGTAATTTGAGAATAATTTCGCTCAAAATTTATAATATTCTTACATTTTGATCGAAACCTTTTCGATTTCGAATGTCGTGATTAAGGTATATTTCCCATTTAACCGGGTTAAATCATTTCGTGAAAGATACAGTTGTACAGTTTGGCATACACATGAAACTAGAGACCGTATGTAGAAAAACGGTGTACTCAGTTCTCCATTTAGTGATCTTTTCTCCTTTTTGCAGGACTTTCAATTTCCAAAGTATATATATGTTCTTTCTGCTAATTTATTTTCCAACTTCTGCGAGTCATACAAACACGTACAACACATATGTGTATCAAATGAAAGAGTAGAATATCTGTTAAAAATACTTTAAATTCCATGCTTCTATCTGTATTAGTTTAGCATTAACAACCAATTCAAGTTTTTCCAATTAAATAAACTAAGGGGAAAACTTGAAATGGTAATTAATGCCAAAACTACTACAGACAGAGGCATGGAATTTGAGGTATTTCGAAAAGATATTCTTCTATTTCATTTGAGATACATATTGCCTTTGTATGTATCGCAAAAGTACGAACATAAATTGTTAAAACATCTATACCCTTTTCTTCCTCTTACAGGACTTTCAATTTCCAAATTTATTTTCTAACTTTTGCTAATCATAAAAAGAAGATATGTATATTGAATGAAAGAGTAGAATATCTGTTAAAAATACTTTAAGTTTCATGCTTCTATCTGTACTTAGCATTAACAACCAATTCAAATGTTTCCAATTAAATAAACTGAGGGGAAAACTTGAAATGGTTATTAATGCTACACTACTACAGATAGAGTCATGGAATTTATAGTATTTTGAAAAGACATTCTTCTATTTTATTTGATATACATATCGCCTTTGCATGACTCGCAAAATAAATTGTTAAAATATCTATACCCTTTGGAAAATAAAAGGAGAAAAGATCACCACAGAGTTTTTACATACGATCTCTAGTTGCATGAGTACATTAGGATGGGTCACGAAAAAAAAATCGCAGCGGTCACACCCCAGAAATGAAGATTGGATTGTTTAATGATGATCTGCAAAATATGTGGTCACTGGGTCAAGCCATCTGTGAACTAAACGCTCCTGAAAACAGCTCTAAAAATCATTTTTTCCCGTGTAATTTTTTTATTTTGGTTGTTTGTCCAAATTTTTTTTCTCAATTAAAAGTTCCTTGGAAGTACATTAAATAAAAATTTTTATTCTTGTCTTAGAATAACTCATTCGTCGTTTTATTGGACGTTTTTCAGGATAACAGCTAAAAACTCATATTTCTTGGATACATTTTGTAAGAAGTGTTATGAAAAATAAATAGAAAGAATCAATACCTTTCGAATGATGCCTAAGTGATGAATATCGGACTAAAAATGACGTCATTAACTTCATGTTTGTAAAATAATGGATGGATTTTCATAGCCAATATTTTCAAACTCTTTTTACAAAAATGAGCGCTGCGCCGTCAATTTCTTTCCGATGATCATCATTTATACATCATTTGAAAGGTCTTGACTGCAGCTATTTATTTTTTATAAAATACTACCACCAAATACGAAAAAGCTTTCAGTTGAAAAGATAATCCAGATGGATTAGTCTATGATGGAAAGTTTTAAGATGAAGAAAAATATATCAAGGATTGATGCGTCAAACTGAAGAAGGTTGGTCTGCAGCGGCTCCATACAAGAGTTTGGAGTGCGGAAAATTTAAGCAAGTTAGGAAATATCAAGACCTCTGTAAACTGGAAGTTAAAAAATTTGAAAAAAAATCTACGTGTGATGTATGATTAATATTAATTATTTATTTGCAATTAATATTACTCATACGCTAGTTTAGTAGGGGACAAAACTCATTAAACTATTTTCACAAAAATGAGGTCAGTGACGTCATTTTTCTTCCAATATCACTATGTAACAAAAACTTGTCTAAAGGTTGGTCTGCAGCAGCTCCTTAAACTCAAAGAGTTTAGAGTGCGGAAAATTGCCCTTTAAGCATTTGAGTAAATTTCAAGACCTCTGTAAACTTGCACTTGCAAAAGTGGAATAAAATCTGGAAACATGTGACGTATAAATAATATTAATTATTAAATATCAATTAATATAACTCATACGTTAGTTTACTGAAGGGAGAAAAACCATTAAACTATTTTCACAAAAATGGAGTCAATGACGTCATTTTTCTTCCGATATCACTATGCAACAAAAAAATTGTCATAGGGTCATGTATAACATTTCCTGACGTATTTTGGTTTTCTAAACTCGATAACGATATTAGAATTTTTTATGGTAATTTTTTTTTTTATTAAAATTCCAATTTTCGGCGAAGGTACCTTAAATATTTGTACTCTCATTTTGGAAATATAATTCCGTTAACATCCGATTATATGTAAAATTACAGGTAATTATGATGTCTACAAATTTCGCAAATTACCCTTTCATATAAATACAAACAGTGATTTAGGATTTTTTTTTGCTGGCAAATATGAAAAATCACAAAAAAATACTATAAAAGTCAAACAATTCGACCAATAAGTTTCTCTTTCCAAGGGTCTATTAATTCAGAGAAAAATTTTGGACAAAAATGCAACGTAAAAAAGTCACGCGGGAAAAACATGATTTTTAGAGGTGTAGCGTTTAGCTCACAAACGGCTTGATCTAGGATCGAAATATTTTACAAATCATCGTTAAACAATCCAAACTTTATTTTCACGGGGTGACTGGAAACTGTTTTTCCATTTGTATGGGCCGCGACCCAGCCTAGTGTATATGGTGTTATATTCGGGCTTGTATTAAAAAGATTGTAAGAAAGGCTCCATAAAGAATACCTCAATAGATTATTCAATTTAATTAATCATTGCATTCGAAAACGAGAAAGGCATAAAAATTAAATTAAAAGGCAATAAAAATTATTAAAGTTCTAAAGAGGATAGTTCCAATGTAAATTATCTTGACATTTCATTTCATTTATTTCTTTGTAATTCCAAGCCAAGTGGCCAATTATAATTGAATTACAATATTCTTCAAGAAATTACATTTAATAAATGTATTAAACTATTTAAAAAATTAACTACAAGTAATCATGATCCTAACTACAAACAAATAGTATTTAAAAAAATAATAAACAATTAAATATGATTTTAAACTGAACATTTTCATAAATAAATTAAAATAAACAACTAAATAAAAATAAGTAACTAAACAAAAAAAATAATTAAATAAAAAATAAATAAATAATAAAAGAGCATACAATGACAATTTCTAAGTTCCCAATGAATCGCCGGACAATAATAATAAAAATAAAAACAGACGAAGGTCTTTAAAGAAATGCTGCATCGGACATATTTCCAATATAATGATAATAGAAGAAGTTGTTTTAAGAATGACTACTCGAATTTTATATTTTAAAATTTTAAAGTAAAAAGAGACAAAACACTGCACAAACACCTGTAATTAAGAATATTGTATATTACAATATTCTTACAATATTTCTATTACTACTCCTAATAAAATCTATGTAGTTAACTGTAAGTGTTGAAGGATCTTATTGCGCCAGGTCGCACATGACATATTAAAAGTCCTTAAATTAACAGGTAGTTTGTTAAACACACGGGCTACTCTATTTGTTTTTGTTGGAAATGTATACTTCTTTTACAGAAAATAAACAGGGGTGTCATAGAATCAGATTGGTATCGGAATCGAAATTAAAATCTGTAAAAAATTCGTGGTTGTTGTAGAATCCGAGTCGAAATTGTTCAATTATCGGAATTGGTTCTCAATTCATGCCATGTCATCGTATTTTGGTTTCCTTTTTCCAAATCCGATGTCAATTTTAACTACGATTCCGATTGAAGAATATCTTTCACTAAAGCGGATGATTGCATGAAATAAAATATTTAAAAGCAACAAATCAAATACTGACCTCAAGATCGTTTAAATTGAATAAAGTAAAATATGATCATAGATTTCGGGAGTTGAGAACAGTTTTAAAATGCACACAATCATTTTGAAAAAGTTTTAAAAATACGGGACTCCAAGGCAAATCAAATGCAGGTGTAACATAACCATTGCTCGCTAGCACTCTTGTCAGTCAGTTTTTGGAAAATTTTCCATAAATTTTCATTTAGCGAAAATTGTGTTCCACATCCCAAATTATTTTGAATAGGTAGTTGAAGAGTTTAAAACTAGAAAGACAAGGCTAAAGTCTGACGCCTTCATCCAGGAAGCTAACCACAGGATTCGATATTGAGAAGTTTAATTTTCTGTGAAGGAAGTATCAATATCAAACAAAGACAAATTAGATGTTGAAACAAATCTTGATAAATCTTTGTATAGTTTTTGTGAAAATGTATACCTTTTTGAAATAAGTAGAAGCACATAACTTGCTCAATTTCTAATTTCGTGATTAGCTCACAAATAGGACAACAGGGTCTAATTGCTATAATGAGATTAAAATCTGCAAAAAAATCGGCGTTGTTGCAGAATCCAAGTCGAAATAACCCCTTTTTCGGAATTGGTTCTCAATTCATACCATGACATCGTGTTTTGTTTTATTTTTTTCAAATCCAACGTCAACTTTAATTCCGACTCCGACAACTTTCAGATGTTATGACTAGACAGCGGATTTTTATGCAAATCTTATTTTTAATCCACACTTGCATAGAAAATTCCTATCGCTATGCAAAATATGATAACATAAAAGTGGTTATATCGATAATTTAAATATTCTTGTTAAGAAAATCATTTGTGTGAAGTCGCAGGCATTCGATTATAAGCATCCGTTCAAAATATGATTTTGCATAAAAATCTATATATATATAATAATTGAATAATTGTTTTCGATCGTAACTTCTCGATATCGAATCACGTGATTAGCGTCCTGTAAAGTTGTGTACTCTGAGACGAACTTACAGCGGCAATAACAGCATAACAGTGTGGGCACGATCTTTGTGGAACACGACAAAACCACGATTTCAATAATAACACATAAAGATAAAAAATTGTTGGAGTGATGAAATTCCAGCGAAGCTATATTAATGGTAGAATGTATACAAAAATAAAAGTTTTCAACATATGCCTGTCTCGCCCCACTTCTCACATGTCAATGTCATGAACACGAATTTGTAATTTTCATTATTGGTGTTGTGTGTATTTAATGCGATACGATAGCTATTTGTATTGTATTGGCACGGGCGTGCAATAAAAATATTAAAAACTAAATTCCCGCCTAGTGGCTTTGAAAATTAAATGAAAAAACAAACAAAAACAGAAAAAGTTTATTTATTCATTTTGGCTTGTGAAAGCCAATACAATAAACAATTGACGTGTTTTATTTACCCCAAGTGGCGGTAAATAAAACTGCAGTTGTTTAAAACAATTTGCAGGATTTTAGATTTTGAAATATAACAAAAGAAAATAAGGGCTATCTATCTACACCAGAAACTAATAATTTTGAAAACTTCAAATTAAAAGACCCATTTTCACCATGTCCGGTTAGAGAAAACCAACAGTTATAGAAATCAAACTCCACACAAACTGACTGTTGGTTAGCTCTAACATCAGTTTAACCAGACATTGTGAAAATGGGGCAATTCTACTAAAACGTTTATCGACATTATATTTGTTCTAAAAATTAACATAACTTAATAATTAGGAAGCTTTTGAAATTTCTAAAACTTGACATTTAAATTAACAAATACTTTTAAGTGGAATAAATAAAACACGTCAAACATGTAATCAATACCAACATTTTTGAGTTGGCTTTTCTGCTATGCTCGTGTTAAGCAATATGCCAGTAATTATGACGGTGACCGAAGCCAAGTCACGTGTTGATTTCAACTGTATAGTGTTAATATCATATTAACTTTATTTCGAACAAGTTTCACAAAACGTTCACGATTTATGGAATCGTTAAAATCACCATTCTTCCAATTTAATTAGACAGTGCTACGATTTACTCGATCTTATGAGAATCATAATACTCAGAACTTTTGCTGTCAACCTCGTAGCTCGCAAGTAATTGAAGCCACACGAATAAAACAATTGTACATTCGTTCTAACAGGTTTTTCGCAAATACAATTCAAGTTATTTTTTTAATTTAATATTATTCTGCGAAATCGTACAACCACACAGCCACATATTTATGTATGTATGTATAAAACTTGGGCATGTGAACATGTGAAAGCATACATTTGTGTGAATACTCTGTGACAACCCAATAAGCACAAAGTCGGACTCGGATCCGATTCGGATCCGATTTGAGTCCGACATCTCGGTTTCTCGCTTTCTCTGTTCCGATTCGGATCCGATTTGAGTCCGAGATGTCGGACTCCGCTTTCTCTGTTCCGATTCGGATCCGATTTGAGTCCGAGATGTCGGACTCCGCTTTCTCTGTTCCGATTCGGATCCGATTTGAGTCCGAGATGTCGGACTCCGCTTTCTCTGTTCCGATTCGGATCCGATTTGAGACCGAGATGTCGGACTCTGCTTTCTCTGTTCCGATTCGGATCCGATTTGAGTCCGAGATGTCGGACTCCGCTTTCTCTGTTCCGATTCGGATCCGATTTGAGTCCGAGATTTCGGATGCTTTCGATTCAGGTTTGCAGTAAAAATTTGGAGTTTTATTTTTATATTTATTAATGAATTTATTTATTATTTTGAATTTATTACTTAGTATATATGTGGTGAAATAAGCAACATTTAGATGAAAAGTAATATGACATTAAAATTTAATATATTAATAAGTATATGACTCACATGTAACAGACATCATATTAGTGTATAAGTGGTACAAAATACAATTCGTTTGTCAATTTTATTTTGAAAACCTTTTTTATATGTAATATGTTGTGCTCATTGGGCAAATCTTCAAACTCAATATTATTAGTCTTGAATATACAGTTTATATTAATGGCAATTGAAGAAGAAATGTCTTCGACTGATTTCAATGGATAGCCATGCACAATATAGTCCTATCAACTCGTTTGATATCAGAATTCATTTCGTTTTCGGATACGAAATCATTTGGAGATCGGATTCGAACTCATATCTATTTGGTTTCGAGAACGGGTCCGATTTCGGTTCGAGATCGGTCACGAGAACGGGAGCAATTCCCTCTTCGATATCGGACCGAGAATTGAGTCCGATTTCGAAATGATATCGGACCCGAACTCAAAACGTTGTAGGAACCAACATCGAAGTGAGTTCGGATCCGATATCATTTCGAAATCGGACTCAATTCTCGGTCCGATATCGAAGAGGGAATTGCTCCCGTTCTCGTGACCGATCTCGAACCGAAATCGGATCCGTTCTCGAAACCAAATCAGAGAAGTCGGATCCGATGTGCTTATTGGGAAAAGGTACTTTAGAATGAAACGAATTGAAGTAGATAGAGATCAATTCCAAACAAAGTTTTAGCTTTGATTAGAGAAATAATGAGAAAATAACGATTGGTAAGCAAAACAGATTTCTTTGTTTTGGACGGCGATAGAATAACTTTCGCTCCACCATCCGGTAACCGTGATTGCATGAAATAAAATAAATAGAATATTTAAAAGCAACAAATCATATACTGGACGAGAGATGGATTAAATTGAATATTTTAATAATAATGTAAAATATGATCATAGCGTTAGGGAGTTGAGAACAGTTTTAAAATGCACACAATCATTTTGAAAATGTTAAAAATATGTGACTCCAAGACAAATCAATATCAGGTGTAGCATAATCATTGGACTAATGTCAGTCAGTTTTTGGAATAATTTCAATTAATTTTTATTCAGCCAAATTATTTTGAAAGGATAGTTGAAGAGATTACAACTAGAAAGACAAGGCTAAACCCTTCAACCAGGGAGCTAATCACAGGATTCGATATCGAGAAGTTACTGTCGAAATCAATTTTAATTTTCTGTGAAAGAAGTATTAATTTCAAACAAAAACTAATTAGATGTTGGAATAAATATTGATAAATTTTGTATAGTTTTGGGGACATTTATAACTTTTTGGAATAAATAAAAGCACGTAACTTGCACGATTTCGAATGACGTGATTAGCTCACAAATAGGACAACAGGATCTAATCACTATGATGAGATTATATACTTTGTATATAAGCTTCGTCTTGTACGATTGGAAAAAGATTTTACCTTGGACTAGGGCGGAAAAAGGAAACAAATCACAATTTTAAAAGAAAACAACCAAATAAAAAAATGTCTCGATGACGATCGAAATATTGGAATAAAAAATTAAAAGAATCTAAGAAAAACTAAAAACAACAGTTTTTTGATTTGTTCATGACCTCGAGCCAGACCATCCAAAAAAATAAAAAACAAGAAAAGAAAAAACATTTAAATAGCTGAACAAGATAACAAAAAATAAATGAGATAGTTTTGAAAATAGTGAGAAAAAATTTTTAATATAGTGGGAATACTTTTGATTTTTTTACGTATTTAAATAATAAGATCTGTACAGGAAATTAAAACTGACGGGGGAAAAATTAGAAAATTTCTAGGATTGAGACAGTTTTGAAGATAGTAGGAACAGTTTTTAATGTAGTGAGAATGCTTTTGATTTTTTTTTTTAATTTTGAAATAATGAGATCGGGACAGAAAATTAAAATTGACGGGGTAAAAAATTGAAAATTTCTAGGATTGAGACAGTTTTGAAAATAGTGGGAATAGTTTTTAAAATAGAAAATTTCTAGGATTAATTTTAAAACTTTATAAACATAAAAATAAACATTTTCAATACAAAAAAAATATTATTAAAATTGCTTAAAATATAAAAATAAAATCTTACAATTAAAAAAATATTTTTTCTCTTTTTTCATACTCTTAAAAATGTATCCTAATGAAAAATATTGGGAACACTTTTAGAAATTTATTCTCAACTTAAAACATAAAGAATTTCAATTCTAAAATATCTATTTTATGTAGAAAAAACCTGGCAACTTTATAATCTTAAAAAAATAATTTTGTTCAAAAAAATCTATTTTATTTCTAATTTTTTAATTTCTGAATCAAATTGTCCGATTAGAAAAGTTCTGGCAACGGTTTTAATTAAAGTTTTAATTAGTTAAATTAATATATTGAAAAAATTACAATCTTAAAAAAAATTATTCAAAAAATCACTTTTATTTCTAATTTTTATATTTCTGAAAAAAATCAATTTTATTTCTATTTTTTATATTTCGGAAACAAATTGCTCGATTAGAACAATTCTGGCAGTTTTAAAAGCTTAAAATATTGAAATAGAATTTGATAATCGTAAAAAATTAATCCTAGTTTTCACATTTCTGAAAACTAGACCGGTAATATAGAATTAAATTTTTTAATTATTAAAAAAAACTATTTTATTAGTATTTTTCCATTACGAAACTATTGCCCTGAAAAAAAATCAATTTTATTCCTATTTTTTATATTTCGGAAACAAATTGCTCGATTAGAACAATTCTGGCAGTTTTAAAAGCTTAAAATATTGAAATAGAATTTGATAATCATAAAAAAATTAATCCTAGTTTTCACATTTCTGAAAAGTAGGCCTTAAGAAGAATACTGGAAATACTTCTAAAAACGTATGCTACTGCTTAAATTATATATATAATTATTTTTTTTTTTTTTCAATTATTAAAAAAACAATTTTATTAGTATTTTTCCATTACAAAACTATTGCCCTGTTAGAAAAATATTGGGAACACTTTCAGAAACTTTATAATAAAGCTTAAAATATATAGAAATACAAATTTTTAATTTTTCCATACTAAAAAGTTTTTTACTGAAAGAAACGGGAACATTTTTAGAAATTTATACTAAGCTTAAAATATATAGAAAAAATTGCATTTTTTTCCATTCTAAAACAGTTGTCCTGTTTGAAAAAAAAAAATGGGAACACTTAAATAAAAAATACAACTCTACAATTCTACACCTATTTTTTGCTATAAAATAATTTTCATACTTGCTGGGAACAGATTTTAAAATGTCTACTAAACTTAAAACATAATAAAATTTTAAAATACTTAGAATACTCGTACTTTTCATTTCTAAAAAAATATTCAATATATTCTAAAAAATATTTGCCCTGCATAACCACTCGTCAAAAGTGACCTGGGTCAACAGCAAAATTCCCACATCTTTGGCTTGCGCGAATATATTTAACAAAGTGAACAAACTTGACTTTTGAGATAAGGCTGCAGGCAGCTGAAGAGAGTTAAGTTGGGAATTGTTTCTTTTTTTATAAAAAGTAAAATCATATTAAATATATAAATTTGTGTGAAATATTTTCTAATACAGAGAAAATTGTTAAATTAAAGTGTCTGAGAACAGTTTTCAAAATAGTGGGAACAGCTTTAGAAAATAGTGGGAACAGTTTTGAACAGTTTGAATAGTTGGCTTGCGCGAATATATTTAACAAAGTGCACAAAACAAACAAAAACGAAGATGACTTTCGAGATAAGACTGCAGGCAGCTGAAGAGAGTTATGTTGAGATTTTTTTTATAAAAAGTAAAATCATTTTAAATATATAAATTTGTGGGAAATAATTTCTGTTACAGAGAACATTTTTAAATTAAAATGTCTTTAAAAATGTCTGAGAACAGTTTTCAAATTAGTGGGAACAGTTTTAGAAAATAGTGGGAACAGTTTTGAAAATAGTTGGCTTAAATCAAATAAATTTGCGTGAAATATTTTCTAATACAGCGAACATTTTTAAATAAAAATGTCTGAGAACCGGTTTAGAAAATAGTGGGAACAGTTTTGAAAATAGTGAGAACAGTCAGAATAACAAACAAACTCTCGGAGAAAAACTGCAAATGATAGCCATATTTCCGATAACAGACCAGACACTGCACTTAATGGGTTATGGATGACACGTCAAACACAAATACTACTGCCACCATTTACGGCTTCCATGCCATAACAAATAGTATACCTTGCCAATTTGTTTATCACGCAAAATGAGTCAGTATTCAGCATAAAAAATGGAAATAAACAAAAAAACGAAACGAAACATTTAATTCAATGAAAATCTCTAAAACCCCAAAACAAAACCCCCACCCACACACACGAGAAGCGGAAGGTGTCCGGGTGTTACACGGACAAGGGAAATGGGTGAGCGGCGAGCTAGCTGTTGTGAAAATGCATATCTATCATTCATAATATGTGAGTATATAAAACAAATGGAACACAACAAAACCGAAGAGAGGAGTTAATGAACGAAAATATAAATAACATATTCGTAATGTAAGAGAATTCCACAGATAAAGAATTTAATTCAGAAATGCTATACACTTAAATTTGCTTGCTTCACAGGGCTCCGATAAGATATGAGATACGAAATCCGATAGAACATGGACACCACCACCACCAATGTTCAATAGGCTGCCAGAGGGAAAGTATCGAGCGGACAGTAGTAACGTCATTCGTTAACAAAGAGTGGGAAGAGTTTTTGTACAAACTAAAAAAAAGTAAATAAAAAAGTGCATTCCGCTGCTGGCAAAGTCCAAGTCCATCACATACAGAGGCGCCGACGATGTGCTTCAGTGATTAAGTGGGGAGAAATAGAAACAAAACCTCGCCAACTGCATCTATCAACTCACTTCTACTGTCTTAAGATAAAAATACAACAATAACAAAAACAAAACTGACCGTAAAGAAGATATTCGTCGTTTGTATTCGTGCATGCATTTCAATTCTTTTCTTACTCGCATACCATACATAGCTGGACAGCAAACGCTCTCGCCCGATCCACCACTCCTCGAAAGAGCCCGCGCTTTGTTCTTCTTCTCGCTCTTTTGTCGATTAGCACTTTTAAGGTTTGTTTTGTTGCTGTAGCCTCTTTTATGTAATCCAAGGCAGAGAACGAATGATTGAGCAGAACGGATCAACGACAGCAACATCATGGAACGAGAGCCTTGGTTTTACAATTCCACACAACAACTGCCGCAAGCGCGCGATTCTGAGGGTATTCTTATCGGCACAGCGGCCGCAGTAGCCAGTGAACGTCGAGGAGGCCACCAACAGAAAACAATTATGAATTGCCTGCGTGATCGCACTCCCAGTAGTTATACGCGTTCTAACAGCCATATAGCACGTGCTAACGGTGGCCTATTGGTGCCCCGACAACAACAGAAACTCACCGAAGGTGTTGTCGCCACACCGTCCAGAGAGCCGCAGCCGCGACCACGACCCATCAAGTTGACGCTGCTGAAAAGTGCCAGTACCCGCGATCTAACACGTTTGTTAGAATTGGAGCCGCTGACACCCAACCAGCCGACACCACCCACATCATCGACATCTTCAACGGATCTCACTAAAATGACTTCAAGCTCTTCGTTATCGTCAACGTCCACCAACTGTTCCGGTTCCTGTTTGCGTCATATACGACAACTAGAGCAGCGTATTAACGATTTGGAAAAGCAAGTAAATCAACAAGCAAAAGACTCCAGCGATATGGCCACACAAATGGACGAACTGAACAAGAAATATGATGTGTTGCTCGCAAAGGAAACAGAAGCCGCACAGAATAAGCGCAAAAAATCATCATCGCCTCGAACAACGAAAAAGGAAAGTGGTGCAGGAGGAGGAGCAGGAGGAGGTGGCACCGTTGTAATGCAACCCTCAAAACTAGTGGCCTGGATGAAATTGTCGAATTTCTGGAAACAACGACCGAGTATACAGACGTTGAAAGATCAAAATATTTACAATGGTAAGTAAGTGAACGTGGAGAGTAATTAATAATTTCTAAAACTTATTATCGTTCGTCTACGATGAAAGAATCAAAACCGCACAATTATTACGAGAAATCTATAAGCCACAGGAGTCTATAATTCGTTGTATCTATAGAGAAGCGTGTAGCTAAAATATTTCTTATCTGCGTTTTAAAGAATTCAAGTAATAATTGAATGATTTTTGATCGTTCGCCGTAGACTAACGTGAATAAGTTACAGAAACGAGGCCTAATAGAAAGAAAGATAAATGTGAAAAGTTTTACATCAAGTAATTTAGTATAAATATGGCTGTAGAGTTTAATAGCTCATTTGACCCTTTATTAAAAACAAAAATCAAAATTAAAAGTATGAATCTTGATGCACTTGCACAAAAGTTCACTATAGTTCGGACTGTGACGTTTCCATACGTTCTTGTCGAGATAATTTCAAAGATTTTCGGAGCTTTGTGAAGGTGTCTCCATTACAAAAACCAAGACCTCTTCGTACACACCTTTTCCAAACCAAATTTCTTTAAAAATATCCAAATCATCAACTGAAATGCCCAAAAACGTAATCCTCACTTTCATAATTTTACAGGAGAAGCAAAAAATCCAACGATAATTCAGGTTACAAAAGTCGATCACATTCTATCGTTGTTAGTATACATTTCGTTAATAAAGTCGCAATTTTTTGGCAATAGCGGGTTGAAAAGTGAGATTTTTAGTGTGTCGACTTAGTTCGGTGGAATATTTTGTTTATCAGCGCTTCTCATTTGAAATATGTGACCGCTGGTACTAATATGAACCCTGATTTAAGTCAAAGACATACATTCGTTGCGAAAGTTCTGACGAGATGGGGTAGCGCCCATCGAAACTGCGCAGTCAACTTTTAGCTGCAACAATAAAGGTCTCACTTTGCCTTTTTGCTAATTTTGGGTTCTGCTGAATACTTCAGCACAACCTTTGGTCTTAAACCAAAATAAATGACAAGACATAATAATTTTATATTATGTTTGACTTAGCCAGTATAAGTGGAATTTATATGGCTAAGTCCAAAAATGTTAACAAACAATTATTATTTTTTTGCAAATTTGTTTAAAAACAAACACTTATGTTGTAGTTGCCGACAATTAGAAAAAAAATATTTGTTTCAGTTTTTTCGTTTGTATTTTTTTGGTCTGTAATCAATATTTGATTTGAACTGGGATATTGATGTTGAAAAGTTGCTGCGAAGCCACTTGAAAAGACTTTTGACATGGTCGAAATCATGATCGTGGTAGTCTGCAGCCAAGTAATAAATGTCATCATGCCATTTGTAAATAAATTTGCATTCTATTAAATATAGATGCAAAATGGTCTTGAGACAGGACAATATCCCAGTTCAAATCAAAAAAAAAATATTTTTTATTTTGAGTAAAAAAATAACAATTTATTGACATTTTTCCTATCACAACTTGTAATCCAGGATTAAAGAAAAACATCTCTTATGTAGGGTCCGCCAAATAACTTTAACTTTTTTTGAAAATGCTATAAAAAACTACTGAATATTTTCTCAAATTTATTTTTTTATTTGAAGGTACAATCCTTCCGGTTAATAATGGAAAATAATTTCATTCAAATGGCTACCTCGGGCACCCCACAAATAATAGTCCAACGGTTGAATAGTTGAAATAAAAAAACGTTAGATGGCGCACCCCCTATGATTTACTTTTTCCGCTCTAGAAACCACATGTTTCAACAAATAACTTTTTTGAAAATGCTATAAAAAAACTACTGAATATTTTCTCAAATTTCTTTTTTTTTTTTGAAAGTACAATCCTTCCGGTTAATAATGGAAAATAATTTCATTCCAATGGCTGCCTCGGAACCCCACAAAAAAACGTTAGATGGCGGACCCAATATTTAGCAACACATTCAAAAGCCCCATTTAAATCAAACAGCAATTTAGCTAATGGAAGGCTTTTAAATCTGTGATGTGGCTAAAACATATTTATTTTTCCAGTATTCAAATGCTGTTATGATATGCATCAGGCAAATCCAAAAAATATTCAATATATTTCCAAATGTTTGTTAATGTATTCCTATAATATTTAAAGGCATTTATAGCCGATAACCGTTTCGTAAGCACCTCCGATATCTTTAATAATTCCATAAACTCCGCGGCAATTTTTACTCGTGCAACACTTGCTTCCTCATCTACAGAATTTTTTTACCAATATAAGTTTAGAGTTTGGTGATGATCAGGCAATTGTTGATTATTTTGCAAATTTGTTTGCGACGACATACTCAGAGCGATCTTATGGGTCGAGTGACACTTATCCTATATATATATTTCTGTATTGAGTCAATTATAAATCCCTGTTATTGATTTACCCTTAGTTTTGTCGAGTTTGAATAAACTCAAATCCACAAATAGTGTTGGCCCTGATGGGGTGCAAAGTATAGTTTAGATATTCTGTGCTAGTGGTTTGGCTATTCCGCTAACATTTTTATTTAATACTTCATTGAATTTTGGATATTTCCCTTTGGCTTGGAGGAGTTCATTCATTGATGTCAGTCTAATTGATGTGTCAAACTATAGAGGGATAGCTAAGTTGCGTGCTATTCCGAAGCTATTTGAGAAATTGGTTACTGAGGTGGTATCTCATAGGGTTTCTTCTATATTGAGTCCATATCAACATGGATTTCGTAAGGGCTTTTCTACTGTGACAAATTTGATTCAGTTTACTTCTTACGATGAATTGATGAATTTGTTCAGGGTAATCGGACAGATGTCATCTATACAGATTTTAGTAAGGCATTTGGTAAAGTGAACCATGAACTTTTGTTCTATTAAATTAGATTTTAGCTTTAACTTCTTGAAGTGGATATCTTTGTATCTTTCAAATCGCTCTCAGATTGTCAAATTTTGTAATTCTTATTCTAGACCAATTCTGATTCCATCAGGTGTTCCTCAGGGTAGTCATCCGATTCTTTTCTTATTATTCATAATCGAATCCAAGATTTGTCAGATATAATATTATACAGGGTTTTCCAACAAGAGGTGTTATTTTGAATCGCCCGGTAGCTGTCACTTTTGAAGCTTTTATTCTTTGATATTTGATAAGTAGAAACTACGCCATTATTAAAACTTTTACAATAAGGTCTTCCAATTCAAATATAGCGTGTTATGCTCACTTTGAAGAAATTCGGCGAAAAATCGTGGTTTCTGGCGCGGAAAAAGTCTATCCGGGAGCGAAATTTGTATGGGAGCTATATGTAAATCTGAACCGATTTGGCCCATTTTCATGTTGAAATATAAGATATTTTGAAAGATTTGAAGAAGAAATGTTAAAATATTTTGTTTATAGAGTGGAAAAAGTGAAATCAGGAGTGAAATTTGTGTGGGAGCTATATATAAATCTGAACCGATCAGACCCATTTGCACCATGGGTGTTTCTAGTGGAAATATATGATATTTCGCCTAATTTGAAGAGGATCTGTTAAAATAAGTGATTTCTAGAGCAGAAAAAGTCAAACGGGAGCGAAATTTTAATGGGAGCTATATATAAATCTGAACCGATATGACCTATTTTCACCATAGGTGTTCTTAGTTTAAATATAAGATGTTTTGCCAAATCTGGAGACAATCTGATACAATATGTGGTTTCTAGAAAAATTCAAATCGGGAGCGAAATTTGTATGGTAGCTATATATAAATCTGAACCGATCTAACACATTTTTACCACAGGTGTTTCTAGTTCAAATATAAGATGTTTTGCCAATTTTGAAGAAAATCTGTTGAAATATGTGGATTCTAGAGCGGAAAAATTCAAATTGGGAACGAAATTTGTATGGGAGCTATATATAAATCTGAACCGATCTAACACATTTTTACCACAGGTGTTTCCAGTTGAAATATAAGGTGTTTTGCGAATTTTGAAGAAAATCTATTAAAATATGTGGATACTAGAGCGGAAAAATTCAAATTGGGAACGAAATTTGTATGGGAGCTATATATAAATCTGAACCGATCTAACACATTTTTACCACAGGTGTTTCTAGTTCAAATATAAGATGTTTTGCCAATTTTGAAGAAAATCTGTAATATGTGGTATCTAGAGTTAAAAGAGTCAAATCGGGAGTAAAATTCGTATGGGGGCTATATCTAAATCTGAACAGATTTTCTTCAAATTAAATAGCGTTCGTCCTTGTACCGAAAAACTTCGTTGTGCAAAGTTTCATTTGGTTCTGTGTACAATTGCGACCTGTATCGTGATTACAAGTATAGATGGACAGGCAGACGGACAGATAGACAGACAGAGGGACATTGATAAATCGATTCAAAAAGTGGTTCTAAGTCGATCGGTATAATTAACAATGAGTCTATCTCCCTTCCTTTTGGGTGTTACAAACAAATGCACAAAGACATAATACTCTCGCGGAGTGTATAAAAAATAGTATTAGACCACCCCAGCCACCCCCTTCCTACGTGTATGATCCTCCACCGTGTTTTACAGAGGAATTGGCATGTGTAGAGATATTTTCCCTGCTCTTCTACCATTTAAATTGACTCTATGATTACATTTCTGATTATTTGCCAAGTAATCATCGTTTCAATATAGTTTCCGCGAATGCTGTAAATTTTCGGTATTTTTAGACATATTTTCACTCTTTTTGGTATTTTAAATGTTTGAAAATAGTCCCAACAGATTTGCCCCTTCATTGTGAAATTTTTGCATATGAAAATGTCATTAGTAATCGTAGTAACATTACAGATGTTTTAAGAGTGATTTGGGGTATTATTCTATTTTTCATCCCTTTTGGCTGTTTTTATGATTTTTCATCCTACACACTTATATCCATTACATTTGATTAGTTGTTAAATGTTGCTGGCTCCTGTTGATAATTTCTGTCCATTTTAATCCCAGATTTGCTTATTTATTTAATGATTGTATCTTCAAGAGTTTCAACTGATTTCTCACTTCCATATTATAGCCTTTTGTTGTCCCAATTCCGAAAGAGTAGTAGAGTCAGTAATAGTTATTTATATGTAATTAGAATTACCACAAAGTATGACGCCTGCGAAAAACCATATAGATAAAACTAAACAACGCAAATATAAAAATAGATCAATTAACAATAACAACAACAATAAAACAATTGACACACAATGTGGTCTGGTTTACAAAAATATCATGCAACTAATCCAATTATATATGCGAATTAGCAAAATCAAGCTGTATTGCGTACTCCAGACCACATACCATTTATCTAACGATTTTTTCCACATCTTCTGAATTAATATAATATTAATATAATATTTCTAATTAATATCATATTTCTATATATAAATTAATATAATATTTCTATATATAAATCTTCTTTCTCAGACGAACCCTGTTTCGATACCGAAATTGAAATGGTCCTTAAAGACGAAGTCCACAAGACTGTACCTAAAATCGTTGTCGAATGTTGCCAGCTGATCGAGGATAAATATCGCAAATCCACCGAAACTATAGAGGGTATATATCGACAGTGCGGGGATTACAATAAAATGCAAGCTCTGCGCTTCAGTATCGATGCCAATGACTACAATGCCCTAAGGCAAGTCAATGTGGATATACACACGTTGGCGGGGGTCCTCAAATTGTTTTTGCGAGAAATCAAAAGTCCGCTGATATCGGCCAACGAGGCCAAAACATTTATAGGCAAACCGAATCAGTGGTGTAAGTACATATTTGCCATAAGAGAGAGAGATAGAGAAAAAAGAAAAGTGTTACTTTTTTTGTTCTATTAAAATAGTATTAACGGATTTGCCCAACAAATTGGAAATACTGAGGAGACTGATACGTTCGGTGCCGGAAGTCAATCGGGATACAATGGAATATTTGTTTGCCCACTTTAATAAGTAAGAAAATCATTCGCATTCTTCTTTTTGATCTGATAAACATTTCTTTTTTATTTACAGATTAACCAAAGTACCTCTGCAGCACATCAGCGCCGAGACTCTAGCAATTTCCATAACTCCCTCCATTTTTCATACCGTCCAGCAGGGTGCCCGCATGCAGGATATCCACGCGCTTTTGAAAGAGAGTGAAATACTGGCGGACTGTGTTAAGATAATGATTGAATATCAGCAGAAAATATTCGAGTGAGTTAAATTGTATTTTATGGTAAAATTTGGACTTTTATCTATTCTTTTTCCCTCCACATTTTAACCTTAAGTTTTAGCGAGTTAAATTTGACAAATAATTCTAATGCACCAACACCCTTTCCACGTTCGCAAAACCAAACCAACAAATCCTGAACTACACACCACTACCACTACTATATTTCCCAACCTCCTGCCCACATTCTCCCGCATCCGCCAACATTTTTCTACATCATCTGTTCATATTTTAGATGTACGGCCGATCGTAAACATCAGAGAAATCGCATCAGTGTCAGAAATTTGAAAAAGACCTTATCGCATCCCGATTTATTATTTCAAAATCTATTTTAGAAGAACTATGTACGTATATTTATTATAAAATAAAACTTAAGGAAAATAATTTTGTAAATGAAAAAAAAAAAAAAAAATGGAATTTATTTTAAAAAATACTCAAAAGGCGAATGTTTCAATTGGTTTTCTGTTGGAAAGTAGTCCTTTTATTTTGTTTCACCAAACTATGTTGATGTTGTAGTAATTTAGTTTGTGTAATGAGCTACTTTTTGTAGGTTAATTAAATAACTCAATTAGCTAAATCACCGAAAAACAACTAAGGAAAGACGATTCGTGATTCATTCATTACAATTGAATTCGTGGAAGAAAGTAAACTCGGGAGGGATATTTGTATTGTTTATGATATTGAACCGATGTGACCTACTTTCACAATAAATGGATAAAAATCTTTAAAAGTATGTGTCTGAGAGAAAAAAGATAAATCGGGAACGACATTTGTATGAAGGTTATATTAAAACCTAAGACGATATGGACCACTTTCACCCTAGGTTTTTCTAGTTCAAATATAAGATGTTTTGCCAAAACTGAAGAACATCAGTTAATAGAGAGCGACATTTTTGTGGGACCTATATCGATATCTGCACCGATCTGACCCACTTTCGCCATACACGTCCCAGATTGAAATCTAAGGTGTTGAGCCAAATTTAAAAAAAAAATTATTAAAATTTGTGGTCTCTGTAGCGGAAAAGTCAAATCGAGTGCGAAATTTGTATGGAAGATATATATATATATACCGATCTGACCCACATTCACCATAATGTTTCCAGTTGAAAATTAAAATGTTATGGCAATTTTGAAGAAAATCGATTAAAATAGAGCGGAAAAAGTTAAATTGAGAGCGAAAATTGTATGGGAGCTATATATAAATCTTAACCGATCTGACCCACTTTCACCACATCTGTTTCTAGTTGACATATACGATTTTGTGCCAAATTTGAAGAAAATCGGTTACTATATGTGTTTTCTAGAGCGGAAAAAGTCAAACCGGGAGCGATATTTGTATGTGGGCTATTTCTAAATCTGAACCGCTCTGACTCACTTTTACCATATATGTTTCTAGATGAAATATATGTAAGTCGCTGTGGCAAATTTGAAGAAAATCGCTTAAAATATGTGATTTCTAGAGCGGAAAAAGTTAAATTGAGAGCGAAATTTGTATGAAATCTATATCTAAATCTGAACCGATCTGACCCAAATTCATACATGTTTCCAGTTGAAAATTAAATTGTTATGGTCATTTTGAAGAAAATCGGTTAAAATATGTGGTTTATAGAGCGGAAAAAGTTAAATTGAGAGCGAAATGGGAGCTATATCTAAATCTGAACCGATTTAAACCACTTTCACCACCGATGTTTCTTGTTGCCATATAAGGTTTTGTGCCAAATTCCTTTAAAATGTGTGGTTTATAGAGCGGAAAAAATTAAATTGAGAGCGAAATTTGTATGGGACCTATATCTAAATCTGAACCGATCTGACCCACTTTCACCACAGATGTTTCTAGTTGACATATAAGGTTTTGTGCCAAATTTGAAGAAAATTGAGTAAAATATGTGGTTTCTACATCGGAAAAATCTAATTTTGGATGACATTTGAATTTGCTTCAAATTAAATAGGGTTCCTCCCAAGGCGTATTTATACAGGTGATAGCACTAGAACAACAACACATTCGGCAACAACAAAATACAAGTAATTTTTTGAATGGTGATTCATACTGTCAAAGCAAAATATATGGGATTTGACAGTTTCGGTTACTTTTGAATGAAAAAAATTTCAGTCAGCTGGGCTCCTGCTATCACCTTTATAAATACGCCTTGGTTCCTCCTTGGATCCCAAAACTCACTTGTGTCAATTTTTGTTACGATCGGACAATAACAATGATTACAAGAATAGATGGACGGACGGGCAGACAGACGGACATGGCTAAATCGATTCAAAAAGTGATTCGAATTCGATCCGTACACTTAACAATGGGTCTATCTCGATTCCTTTTGGATGTAACAAACAAATGCACAAAGACATAATACCCTAGAGGAGAGTATAAATATATTTTTTACTGATTTCGTGTTTTCAGTGATTTAAATCTACTACCTGATGTACTTTCCAGGAAATGTATGTGTTTGTATTTTTTGTTTGTGTCCGTGATAAAGTGTATTTATCATTTCAGTAAAATAGTTTTTATCAAAGCCTTGGTGACTTACCTTCATATCTCTTCATTAATGCATTCGATAATTAAATTTAATAAAAACTACTTTTATAAAAAATAATAAAATCACCGCCCGCCGATAATAATAGTTTGATTGTCACTGAACGAGGTAAGTGCCTTTCAAACTGTAGTACGTAAACGTAAATACCGTGCTATAGTCAATTGTTGTAATTATTAAAAGCTGAAATGACACAAGGTCGATTTACAAATGTCAGATCACATACAAAATTGACATTTGTAAATCGATCATGAGCTTAAATCGCTTAGATTTAAGAATATAAGCTATATGTTTATGTGAAAAGGCTTTGCAGAACTAGAATCGGGTCGGATTCCAAGTTGTACAATAAATTGTCATGTGTAAACACTCCAAATTTGACATTTGTTAATCGATCATGAGCTGAAATCGCTTAGATTTACGAATATAAGCTATATGTTTATGTGAAAAGCCTTTGCAGAACTAGAATCGTTGCGGATTCCAAGTTGTACAATAAATTGTCATGTGTAAATTGAGCAGAACAATTTTTATTGAATATACCGTAAAGTACGATTTTACAACTCGACTAATTGCCCTCCTTGTTTATGTACAATTCCTTAGATGTGGCATCTCCCTGCACGCTTAGCTGTCAAACCACATTTTGACATTTATAACTTTTTTTCTGCTTGTTTTCAACGAAAACAAGACGACGACAAATTATTTTAATAAAATTAAACGCAATAGTTTAAAAAAACAAACACAAAAAATTCAAAACAAGTTCAACAAATACAAAAGGTGTTTCACTATATTTGCTACGATAATATTCCTGGGCGCAAACATTAAAAACAGCAACTCTATTACCTCATCGACTAACTAACACGGAAGAAAACAACATAACAACAACGCACGTTTTTTTTTGTTGTTTATTAGAACGTAGAAATTCCGAGAGGGGGTAATCGCACAAAAGGGGGTCAGGAGGAGAGAGCCATTTAGTCATTTGTTCTTGTTTCCTGCATATTTCCTTAACAAAACAACAAGGTAAACTTTGAATAAATTATGCTGCTTAGCTGTTACTATCTTTTAACATGCGTCGTCGTGCTTGTTCAAACAAAAACTAAAACTACCCCTATGCCGAGAGATTACTCTTGGGAAAAGGTTGATAATCTTATCGTAGTTTTTGTGTGTTAACAGAAATATAATATAGCATTAAAGATAACACAATGTTATTCACCTTCAGTGGCTTGGTTCATTTCAGTTTGCTGCAGAAAACACCGGATATCATGCTGAAAATAGCGTCGGAAGGTTTAATGCCCCGCCTAAAGGCCTGTGTGCAAGCCTCCTCTAGTGCTCAGAATGCCTGCCAGCGCCTGGCTCCTCTGGCCGTGTCGGCTACACAGAAATTTTTGTCACAAAGTCAGGTGACAAGTAAAAAGTACACCGTCAAGGATCACTATGAATTTGATCAGAAGGTAATAATGCAATTCATTTATTCTAATTTATTTATTCTTCCAAAGTCCGCCCAGTATAAATAAAATGTTTGTATTCTTTATTTTTGTATCTGTATCTAGTATCTGGAACATGAACAATCCAAAAGTAGTATTTAGATTTGCATTTGTTGTTGTTCTCCGTAGTGTGGCATGAGAAAGCCCTCAACTGCTCTTTACTTCAGCCTTCCCCTGTTACTTTTTCTTGGTCAATTTTGACAAATAGAGAGAGGAAGAGAGTGAGATTTATGATCTATCTTTGGAGGGTATTGTGTACAGCGAACGATAAGCTCTCTTTACTCATCTGTCCCGATCAATGACTGATTTGCTTTAGCCTTTGTGTCAACACAGGTGATTTATGGCGCTGTTGTGTTTTGTTTATCTTAAATGAGCAATTATGCAACCTGCATACAATTTATTCATGTTTTTCGTGTAATAGCAGCAAAAACATGAAGTCACATCATGCTTTTGGGCACGTACGCCTCCGTTTATTTACCCTTCGCCTTGGAAAGAGGCATATCTGGCTGAATTGTTATAGAAAAGAAGATTTTTTTCCTTTTCTGTTCTTTCCTTTCTCATAGAATTGTCTTTCTGAGAAAAACAAATTCTAAAACTTATTCTGACCCTTTAGAAAGGTTTTGAGGTTTGAGACACCAGAAAATTGCAATATTTGCTTTCTATTGATTCACAGGCCCAGAAAACACTGAAAGGAAAATGATTAGTTGGGTGTGGCCGTTTGCAGCCAGGAAATACTAATTGATCAGTATTAATTTTAATGGAAAATATAATTTATGATTATTCGCATCAGACGTTCGGGGCGATACAATTTTCTACATTTCATTGAATCAACATCGAAGTATGAAATCCTCTTAGAATATTTGAAGAGAACCCATTTTTTAGAGATATTTTAATACCATGTTTCCTTTTTGCTCATTAGTAGTCCCAAAAGATCTGTGAATATCAAACAGGGGGCAAATCACGGGATTCGAAAACGAGAATGTTGCCATCGAAAAGTGTTTTTATTTATTGTAAAAAGTGTGTAAATTTGAAAATACAAAATCTAATTAGATTGTCTCCAATACTCTTAATCTCGACATCCTATTTGTTATTGTTGGAAATTTCCACTTCTTCCATAGAAATTAAAAATTGATTTCGATCGTAACTTCTCGATATCGAATCCTGTGATTTGCCCCCTGTTTCAGAACAAAAATCATGTTGCACTAGAAGAATTGATATAATAGGGCCAACTAGGGCAAAGTATCAAAACACAAGGCAAAAAAAATAGATTTCACGTCTTTGACAGTCGAATATTAATTTTCAGACTTTGTGATTTCTGTTCTTTGCATACACCACATTTTATTGTTAATTAAATTAATTCTAGTTTTTTAGTCTATTTCCATTATTGACTTTGAGTTTATTAATTTTGCCCCTTTTCTTTTTTTCATTACACTTCAAAGGTCATCAATAGCGATACCCCTGTTATTGTCAATTTCCATGCGGAATGGTGTGATCCATGCAAAATTCTAACACCCAAAATGGAAGAACTACTTGAGAACTCGAACGAAATCGATTTGGCCATTATCGATGTGGAAACAAACACCGATCTGGTGGAAACATTCGAGGTGAAAGCCGTTCCCGCTGTCTTGGCCTTTCGCAATGGCGTGGTTGTCGACAAGTTCATAGGACTGGTCGATGCCAATAGCATAGAATCGTTGATCGATAAATTGAAACGTAAAAATCGTCCAGCTGACGCTTCCGAGACGACAGAACCTGCTGCAAAGTAATACGAGTAGATTACTTTTTGTGCGTGCCTGCGTGTGTGTTGTATGTGTGAGAGTTGAGAATTTTTCGTATAAATTTTAGCAATAATAAATAAAGAAATATTGAAATCTATATTCGCCTTAAAACGATTTACCCCCTTACCACTATATAACACAATTTTTTATGTTTATTTCCTTAATAATAATAGCATAAGTTTGTAAAGTTTAATAAAGATACATAAACCGACAAAAAAACATTCGAATTTTTTCATTGGACTATGAAATCATGTTAATTAAATGTAAATGGAATACAAAATCGATTAGGATTTGGGGATAATGCATATTTTGAAAATTTTTTGCCGAAATTTATGCCTTTTTTGCAATAAATAAAGCGCAGATACAATCGAAACTTCCCGATTTCGAATGCCGTGATTAGCCCACTGTTCGCATTAATCCTCTGGAAATTAAAAGCCCTGCAAAATGGAGAAAAGATCACTAAATGGAAAACTAGGTATACAGTTTTTCTTCATATCTCTAGTTTCAGATGCACTTGGTATTGCTCAGGTCCAATAAAACATTTAAAATTTCCTCACGGTGTAATAATCCGCTGTTTTTTATAGACTCCACGAGAGTATTATGTTTTTGTGCATTTGTTTGTAACACCCAAAAGGAAGTGAGATAGATTGTTAATTATACCGATCGACCGGTCCGTCTGTCTGTCTGTCCGTTCGTCCATCTAATCTTGTAATCAAAGTGCAGGTCGCAATTGTAGTCAGAACCAAATGAAACTTTGCACAACGAAGTTTTTCGGGATAAGGACGAACGCTATTTAATTTGAAGAAAATCGGTTCAGATTTAGATATAGACCCCATACGAATTTCACTCCCGATTTGACTCTTTTACTCTAGATACCACATATTTTAACAGATTTTCTTCAAAATTGGCAAAACATCTTATATTTCAACTAGAAACACAAGTGGTGAAAATGTGTTATATCGGTTCAGATTTATATATAGCTCCCATACAAATTTCGCTTCTAATTTGAGTATCTCCGAACTAGAAAGCACATATTCCATCAGATTGTCTTCAAATTTGGCAAAACATCTTATATTTAAACTAGAAACACGTGTGGTGAAAATAGGTCAGAACGGTTCAGATTTATTCAAATGTCGGTCCCTATTTGACTTTTTCTGCTCTAGATATCACATATTTTAAGAGATTTTCTCAAAAATTGGCAAAACTTCTTATATTTCAACTAGAAACACCTGTGATGGAAATGTGTTAAATCGGTTCAGATTTATATATAGCTCCCATACAACTTTCGCTCCAAATTTGACTTTTTTCGCTCTAGAAACGACATATTTTGTCAGATTGTCTTCAAATTTGGCAAAACATCTTATATTTAAACTATGAACACTTGTGGTGAAAATAGGTCAGATCGGTTCAGATTTATATACAGCTTCCATTCAAATTTCGCTCCTGATTCGACTTTTTCTGCTATAGAAACCACATATTTTAACAGATCTTCTTCAAATTTGGCAAAATATCTTATATTTCCACTAGAAACACCCATGGTAAAAATGGGTCAGATCGGTTCATATTTATATATAGCTGCCATACAAATTTCGCTCCCGACTTGACTTTTTCCGCCCAGAAACCACGTATTTTCACCGGATTTCTTCAACTGGAAGAACCTGTTATGTAAGTGCGTCACTTCATTCCATGTTTGGATGCAAATATTCTTCTCGATTTGACAAATTCGGGTCATTTTCACCGAATTGAATTGTATTCGGAGAGAAAGTGGAGTGTATCATATAGTCGGCCCGCCCGCCTTTAGCCTTTCCTTACATGTTCATTTTCCTCCACAAGTCGGAGATTTCGGGAGAAGAGTAGACATTTCCACTCATATAACCTTCTGCTATGAACTCTTGACATTTTCTCAATTTCTACTGGAGGAATTAGTTTCATCAGATGTACGATTTTTTAATAAATCATCAGTGTCTACTCAGTGGCGATAACACCTCCATAATGTAGGCGACATTTATGCTTGCAAAGCTTCTCTAAGGAAATGCATTACGGCTCTCAAGAGTAGAATTCTTGCAGTGGGTACAAAATAAAAAAGCGCACATTGATTGAAAGAGAATTCCTAATAGACATTTCTCTTCATTCCAAAAAAACATCACGTTGTAGTTGGTTTTTAATACTTTTCTTTAACTTTATTAACAAAATAAAACTTAGAATCTATTAAAATAATAATAGTAATAAATCATTATACAAATATTGCCTCCTAACATTTCCTTTGCATACATTTTATTATTGTGTTTTTTTCTTCTGTTGTAACTTACATCTTTATATAAAAATAATACAAGTGTTAAATTTTTATAAAATTTTCCTTTTAAAACAATATCTAAAAAAACTAACCATTCAACAAAAAACCAAACAAGTCAATGGAAGCAAGAGAGAAAAAGGGATTAAATAATAATATTTATAGTAATAATTATGATAAACAACAATATAATTCATTCGTTTCGTTCACAATAATTAATTATGTTTTTTTTATGGGTTCCTTACAAAAATTGCTAATAAAAATTTAGAAAAAATATGCCTGCCAGCCGTTTAACGGGCCAGTTGTATAATTAAAGCTGCACACATTTCAAAGAACTCCATGGTATGATGACCCGTGGGCTGGGGTGGCATAATACCAGTATTACTCAGGGGCGGCGGTGTCAGGCTCTCCAAAATGACATCATCACCCTGCTCCACCTCGTCGTTGGTCAACGATTTGAAATCCAACAGATAACTTTTGGCATCCACCTGATACAGCTGCAACGACATTTTGGAATAGATGCCATTCTTGACATTTTGACGGCGTACGCGCACATGGAAGGGATTGATTATTTTCCATTCATAGTCCAGAGCTTTCATGGCGCGATAGACCTCGAGCATGATGTCATTGGGTTTGCTCTGCGAACGGATGCCCAAATGCCACTTGGCACGTTTGATGGGAGTGCCGCGGGCAGCCTTTTCAGGGAAGGCTCCACCACCCTGGGCCTGTACGGCCATGGCCAATTGACGTTCTCTCAGCGGGGCTATGCGTTCCGGGTGAGGCTTCATCGAGGGTGTGAGCGACGTACGACCCGGTGTGGAAGTGCCCGAAGAAGAACCTCCGAAATTGACGTCCTGTGGCTCGTTGGGCGAATGAGCTGCTGGCGGTGGAGAACCAGCCACAAAAAAGTTGTTGATCTCCGTCTTGGCCGCCTCATCGGCAAATCGTTTGTTATCGATGATCAAGTGATAGGCAATGGCCAGCTGATCATGAGGATCGCCGCTCAACAGGGCATTGTGTACTTCCTGCTCCTTGACGCCAAATTTGGAGCATACCTCGGACACGGCATAGGTGTCGATGACATTCGAATCCTGTTCGATGGACGAGGGGAACAAGTACGAAGGCAACTCCTTCTGGAACCATTCGTGCTTCTTAATCTCTTCGATGTTGGCTCTTTTCAAAGGATCCACTTGCAACATTTGGCACACCAAATTTACCACTTGCTTGTTCAGATACTCAGGTATGGGGAAAATGCCCGATTTGATCTTACGGAACAGAGTGGGCACATGCTCGTCATCAAAGGGTAGAGTGCCGCAAAGCAAGGCATATAAAATAACGCCACACGACCAGATGTCAACCTCCGGGCCGGCATACAATTTGCCCGAAATTACCTCAGGAGCCGCGTAGTTGGGAGAACCGCAGGAAGTCCTCAGGAACTCACCGTCCAACATCATGTTGGACAAACCAAAGTCGGCGATTTTCACATGCCTATTGTGATCCAACAACAAATTCTCTGGCTTCAAGTCGCGATGGACAATCATGTGACGATGACAGTAGTCCACACCCGATATAATCTGTTGGAAGAAACGGCGAGCCTCATGCTCCTGCAACTTGCCATGCTTGACAATGTAATCGAACAGCTCGCCGCCGCTCACATACTCCATAATCATGAAAATATCGGTGGGTGTCGATATAACCTGATACAACTTGATAATATGGGGATGCCTGAAGAGCTTGAGATTTTGGATCTCACGCCTGATCTTACCCACCACATCCAAGGACTTGATCTTCTGTCTGTTCAATATCTTCACCGCCACCTTGTGTTTGGTCATCTGATGTTCGCCTATCTTGACCTTGCCAAAGGTACCCGTGCCCAAAGTGTTGCCCAGCAAATAATGGCCGATTTTCACCAAAGGCTGAGGTCCGGCACTATGGTGGACCACCTCGGAGGCGGCCGATGACCTTGAAGTGGGCATTTTGTTGCTTCCGCCGCACTGGAATCGTTGGAATCCCTTTTTGGGTGTTTTCTTGTTCTCAACTTCCTTGTTTAGTATCTAGTATATATCACTGCAACAGATGTAGTCATAGAATTTTAAAGAAAAAAAAAACATGTGAAAATTATTGGCTATATTTTTTGAAGATATAACTTTTTTTTTAGGACAATTGCATTCAAACTAGAGAAGAACTGTTTTTGCGTTTAATTAATTACATTAACTTTTTTTGATTTTTTATCTCTGCAAAAATTTTCCACGATTTTTGACACTTAACCAATGGTGCCAGACGATTTTTTGGTTTTTGACGTTTTTCTCATTAGCAAATTGACAATTTGACGTTTTTACCTCAAACATGACGAAATGACAAATTCAATAATAGTTTTATAATTTTCTGAACCGTTCGTTTAATAATCAAAAATGTCATTAACAAATATATAAGGCCAAGGCGTATTTATAAAGGTGATAGCAGGAGCCCAGCTGACTAAAATTTTTTTCATTCGAAAGTAATCGAAACTGTCAAATCCCATATATTTTGCTTTGACAGTATGGCTCACCATTCAAAAAATTACTTGTATTTTGTTGTTGCCGAATTTGTTGTTGTTCTAGTGCTATCACCTGTATAAATACGCCTTGTATGAAGCCGATTTAAAATGTCAGATCCCATACAAATTGGACAATTTAAAGTCGTATGCAGCGCATGCTGAAGCGCTAAATTAGCACAATAATTAGCAGCTGAATATTATTATGAATTTTGAAATAATGACAACATTTCCCTGATAAGCAATGTTTATATTCCGAATTGCGGGAGATATCATTTTTTTAATTAAGCGTATTTTTGGAAACTCTGAAAATAACTTAAGCTCAGAATTTGGGCAATAAAAAATATTATCCACGTTTCTTATTTCACCGATTTTTCAACGTTTTTTCGGAGCCTAATAACGATAATGACGTTTTTCCACCTTCCTTGAAATTTATCTGGCAGCACTGCACTAAGTACAGTTTGAAAAGCACAAAAACAAAGTGAACAAAGAACCAAAACAGCGCTACCAGATAGAAGGAAGTCGAAAAGGGGAAATCATAACATTAGGGCTGTTTTTCTTTAAGCTGCGATAACAAAAACGTTAAAAAAATCAAAATCAGCTCAAAATAAAAAATTATTTTTTCACATTGTCGCCAACTACAATATAATTATATATGTATCAACACAAATTTTCAAAAAAATATTTTGTGTTGACTTTTTTGGACTTAGCCTCGATAGCCATAAATTTCACTTACACTTTTTAACATATAATTATTTTGTAGTTTTTGTTGTAACTCTTATTTTAAAAAGAAGCGTGTGACATTTATTTGGTTCGGTTGCTAACAGGGCAGATCAGCGTTTCAAGGGACGCTACTCCCCCTTGTCAATGCCCAGTGCAATGCAACAACTACTCTGGTTAATTATTGCCTCGCAAACTCTATTGAATCAATCTCAATTCGGACTTAAATATTTTACATCTATATGTAATAGAATGCAAATTTATTTACAAATGGCATGGTGATATTTATTACTTGGCTGGAGACTACCACGATCATGATTTCGACCGGTCTTGAGCCAGGACAATATCCCAGTTCAAATCAAATATTGATTACAGACCAAAAAAATGCAAACGAAAAAACTAAAACAAATGAGCGTTGGCACGGCAGAAGTATTGCTGGGTAACTATACCCAGCAAATGAACGAACGGTTCAGGAAATTATAAAACTATTATTGAAGTTGTCATTTCGTGGAAAATTTTTGCAGATATAAAACATTTGACATGGTCGAAATCATGATCGTGGTTTCTAATATTTCTCAATTTTGTTCGAGCGTATAGTCAAAGTCAAAGTAATCAGTAGTTTAAATTTAAAATTGTTGAAGACTGTTCCTAAGCCACTGTTTCAATGTGATTGTGTAATATTTGTAGCCATCGTGAGTACCTTTAATTTAACATAATATAGAGAGTAAAAATATTTAAGGTACCTTTGCCGAAAATTATATTTTAATTAGTATTTTTTCTTAGTTAAGAAAATACTATATATTTTTAAATATCGTTTTCGAGTTTAGAAATCCAAAATACATCAGAAGATGCTATACATGACCCTTCCACAACATTTTTGTTGCATAGTGTTATCAATATCGTTGCATAGTGTTATCAATATCAGATCGAAAAATCGATCTGACCAGATATTTGTATAGAGCATCTCAAAATAAGAAACATTTGTTTACTTGTCGATATCTCGTTAGACATCTAGTTATCGGACGTTAAAATTAAAAAAATAATATTATTTTTGTAGATCGAGTTCAACAGAAAAAAAATCGAAAAAAAGAAAATTTTTCAATAATTTTCTTACTTATCGAAAATTGAATTGTATTTTTTTATTTTGAATAAAAAATGGGGTATCATTATCATTGAATGAAAAAATGGGGTACAAATTATTTCTTTATAATGTTAGATATTAAAAAATAAAACGAAATACTTATATCCGATTTTTTTTCTATTTTTTATGATTTTTTTCGTGCCAGCAAAAATAGATTTTTTTTTAGAAAATAATATTTTTTTCCCAAAAATTTTGAAGACTGTTCCACTGTTTTTATTTGTATCTATCATAATTACCTTTAATTCAACATATAAGCAATAACATATAACAATAAGTAATCGGTAGTTAAAATTTCAAATGTCCCCAGCTCAAAGTGCTGCACGACCCTGGCGTAAATATAGAACGTCAATGTGATCCTCATCGACTATTGTTAGTATAAGAATGAATTGTCTTCTGTATTCTTATTTATGCGATCATCTACTTTCTACACTCGCTTATTTTTCGTTTGAAAATGCTTACATTTTTTTGTTTTCACCATAAAATATTTTCAAGTGTAAATCGTTCACTTAAGGTGTAGATCTTCTTAACGGATGTAGTATTTTTATATGGAGTCATTATGTGTGAACAGCGCTTACAATAAATTCTCATGTGTAAAACGCAAGGCACTGACATTCCGTTATTTAAATTCTCAATTCTCTGTCTTCCCTCTTCTTATGTTTACCTTAGCTCTGGTATGGTTTATGATTTACTGTCATGTGGCAACGCCGTAAAGAAAGTTTCCAAGTCTCCCACCAGTGTTACCGCTGAGCAATTTCAAAAAGTATCACAAAAAGGGGATTTCTTCAAAAAAAAGTGGCACACTTTTTTAGTTTTTATTTCGAGAAAACAACAGATTACATGAAGTTAACAAAAACAATTCAATTTGTATACATATATATATTAGGCTGGGTCGCAGTCCATACAAATGGAAAAACAATTTCCAGTCACACCATGATTTTAATTTTTAAATATTTATATCTTATTTTTTGTTGACAGTTCTTGTTGAATAATTTCATTAGGGCTGTTTTTCTTTAAGCCGGGATAACAAGCTGCGATAACAAAAACGTTAATAAAAATTTAATTTTTTGCTCAAAATAAAAAATTATTTTTCACATTGTCGCCAACTACAATATAAATATATGTGCCAAAAGAAACAAATATTTTGTGTCGACTTTATTGGACTTAGCCTCGACGACGGAGAACGATTGTTCACATTAATAGTGAAATGTTTATTTGTTGTCCTGTCGCTTCGAAAACTTTAAATTCTTTATTTTTGGCTTTCGGATACACGCCCAAAAACTATTTTTCCCGGATTTGAATTTTTTCATATGGAGCGTGATTTTATATTTTATATTTTATAAATTAAATCATAAATTATATTTAATCATGTACAGAAGTTCAGAAAAGTGTGCACTGAAAGGCTGCAAAGTTCGACGAGGTGATGGAGTACCTATGTACAGATTCACCTTTGCGAACAAGGCGATATCCCCCCAGATTGTGTCGACATGAAGACCAAACGACTGCTGCCAGGATCAAAGCCCACTCTTAATATGGGCCTAGGGGGTAAGTGGTCTTTATGATGGCTTGAATGGCGTATTCAGCCCTTCTACCAGTTATAGGTTATAGTTGGGAGGTACTAGAAGGTGCGTGATGGAAAAAATATTCGAAGAAATATGTAAAATTTTCTATTGAATTCCCGTGGGATTCCCGTACGAATTTCGAACTTCCCAGGATACGAGAAATGAAAAAAGTGGCACAAAAAAGCAAAAAGTAGCACATTTAGTACCTCAATGCAAAAGTAAAAAGTGGCACAAAAGTATCTCGGCTCGAAAAAAGTGGCAAAATTGACACTTTAGTGCCACAACGGTAACACTGTCTCCCACCGTCGTCTACAAACAAATATTTAGTTTTTTTTGTGAGCGCAACAACAACGTCGTCGGAGTCTGTTGTTTTGTTTAAATTTGTTCTTTTTATATATAGAATAATTATTAAAATAAAGAAAAATATTTAAATAGTCGTCGTGTAAACAGTGCCTTATTTTTTAAAAGTGTTATTAAAATAATAAATAAATTGTGGTGTTACAACAACAAATACAAAGGAAAATAAAAGAATTGTCGGCGGCGGTCGCAACGTCAGCAAAAGTTGTTGTTTGTTTGTGTTGAAACAGGAAAATACAAAATAAGCAAAGAAAAAAGATTAAAATTTAATTACCTACATATGTAATGTGTAATGTTTCATACAAAGTAGTGGCAAAAGATAAAATAGCATAATATTATTAGTGTCTTGTCGGGTCGGGTCGCACGGTCTGTGTTAGTTGAGTGCAGTGCAGTGCTGCTACAACAAATAAATATAAATCCGGTTCCGCGTAACCAACCTATAAACAACAACAACAATGCTGCGCGCAGGCGCAGGTGCGCTACATAAAGTGTGGCCATTTGTGTTTCTATTGAAATGTCTCGTTTGCGTCTCTTTGATCGGCGCGTACGCGTTGACGTCTGCGCAGGCGCATGACGTAGAAAATGAAGAATTTCTCGATAATCCGAAATATCTCGATAACCATGAAGTTAACTCTTTGTTCGCGAGTTTACAACGTGAATATCCCCATTTGGCGCGAGCATATTCGATCGGTAAGACTGTGCAACAGCGTGATCTGAACGTGTTGGCTCTATCGGCACCGGGCGACGATGATGCCACTGTCGGTGATCTCTTACGGCCCTTGATTAAAATTACCGCCAATATACACGGTGATGAGACAGTGGGCCGACAAATAGTTTTATATTTGGCCGAATATCTGACAAAAAATTATGCCAAAGTTAAGGAAGTGCAACGGCTGTTGAACACCACCGAAATACATCTGTTGCCCAGTTGTAATCCGGATGGTTTTGCGGCATCAAAGGTAAGATTGCTATAAAAACTAGATGTGACAGAAGTATTGAAAAATTCTAGGAAATCATGTGAAACCAGCGAAAAGGGCAAGAAAATCCATTTTGCTAGACACAATCATTTGTTTTCTACAGATTTTGGATTTATAAAGTGATTTTTTTAATTAAATAATGAAAAATCTGTCCAGTATTTTTTCCTGATATAATGGTATTTTAATAGTCTTGTCAAACTGCATGCGAAATCTAGCAGAAATGACATAAGGTCGATTTTCAAATATCAAATTTGTATGAGATCTGACATTTGTAAATCGACCTTATTTCAGCTAGATTTCACATGTAGTGTGAAAAGGCTATTAGGATTTAGATAATGAAAAATCTGTCTAATATTTTTCCTCATCTAAATGCCTTTGCAGACTGCATGCGAAATCAATCGATTTCAGCATTGAAATGGCATAAGGTCGATTTTCAAATATCAAATATGTATATCGAACTTATGTCATTTCAGCTAGATTTCGCGTGTAGTGTGACAAGGCTAACACGTTCGATTTTTTAATGTCAAATATGTATGTTTTGAATTTGAGTCAAATCGATGACATTTATGAAATTTTCGACATCCCAACTTCAGCGCCAGCTACCGGTGTCAGCTAAAAGACAAATAGCTAATAGCAGTTTCAGACTGCATCATCAATCGATTTCAGCTTAAAATGATGTAAGGTCGATGTCAAATTTGTATGGGATCTGACATGCAGTGTGGCAAAGCTGTTATGTCGATTTTCAAATGTCAAATTTGTATGGCATCTGACATTTGTAAATCGGTCTTATGTCAATTCACAAATGCAGTGTGAAAGGGCTATAATCTACGATTTCCTTATTTCTGTAGGTTTCCTTCCTCGTAATATATAAATATAAATAAATTAATTAATAATGATAAATAATAATTTTTTAAATTCCAAATACAATCCTATATTTGACGAACATTTTTGTGAGTGACTGTGTGTAATATCCTATCATATCATATGATATGATACGTTTTTTTGATTGTATTATTAATTATTAATTAGTAATGTTTTCTGTCATTTCTGAAGAAGAAAAAGAAAAAAAAAAACAATCGAACACATTGAAGCATTGTCTTCAATCCAAGATAACGACTCTCACCTAAGGCAATGGGTGCAGAGATTAGCTCGCTCGTATCTTATCAACCGGCCACTTCGGTTTTTTTTTTAAATATGGGAACCACAAACACCATGCGTACATTATACTTTGCGAACGGAAAGAAAATCAGGTAATATCGGCACAAACGATAAGTATTATCGGCAGATTGTGGCAAATGGTAAATATAATCTGATGATAATGGCCTTCAGATTAAGGGCGGTGCTAACCAAAGCTAAATCTGAAGTTACATTTATACAAAAGAATTCAATCAAAAGTAATTATAAAAATAATTATAACTAAACAATAAATAATAAAATAAAATAATAAAATGAAAATAAAATAATAAAATGAAAATAAAATAAAACAGTAATAAAATAGTGAAATAATAAAATAAAAATAATAAGATATTAAAATAATAAAATAACAAAATAATAAAATAATGAACAATAAAGTAATAAAATAATAAAGTAATAAAATAGTAAAATAATAAAGTAAGAAATTAATGAAATAATAAAAAAAATAATAAGATATTAAAATAATAAAAATAACAAAATAATAAAATAATGAAATAATAAAATAAAAATAATACGATATTAAAATAATAAAATTATAAAAATGACAAAATAATAAGATATTAAAATAATAAAAATAAAAAAATAATAAAATAATGAATAATAAAGTAATAAAATGAAAATAAAATAAAAAAAGTAATAAGATAGTGAAATAATAAAATAAAAATAATAAGATATTAAAATAATAAAATAATAAAAATAACAAAATAATGAAAAAATGAATAATAAGATAATAAAATAGTAAAATAATAAAGTAAGAAATTAATGAAATAATAAAATAAAAATAATAAGATATTAAAATAATAAAAATAACAAAATAATAAAATAATGAATAATAAAATAATAAAGTAATAAAATAATATAATAAAAATAATAAGATATTAAAATAATAAAAATAACAAAATAATAAAATAATGAATAATAAAGTAATAAAATGAAAATAAAATAAAAAAAGTAATAAGATAGTGAAATAATAAAATAAAAATAATAAGATATTAAAATAATAAAATAATAAAAATAATGAAAAAATGAATAATAAAGTAATAAAATAGTAAAATAATAAAGTAAGAAATTAATGAAATAATAAAATAAAAATAATAAGATATTAAAATAATAAAATAACAAAATAATAAAATAATGAATAATAAAGTAATAAAATAATATAATAAAAATAATAAGATATTAAAATAATAAAAATAACAAAATAATAAAATAATGAATAATAAAGTAATAAAATAAAAATAATAAGATATTAAAATAATAAAATAATAAAAATAACAAAATAACAAAATAATAAAATAATGAATAATAAAATAATAAAGTAGTAAAATAATAAAGTAATAAAATAATAAAATAGTAAAATAATAAAGTAAGAAAATAATGAAATAATAAAATAAAATAATAAAATGAAAATAAAATAAAAAAGTAATAAAATAGTGAAATAATAAAATAAAAATAATAAGATATTAAAATAATAAAAATAATAAAATAACAAAATAATAAAATAATAAAGTAATAAAATAATATAATAAAAATAATAAGATATTTAAATAATAAAAATAACAAAATAATAAAATAATGAATAATAAAATAATAAAGTAATAGAATAGTAAAATAATAAAGTAAGAAAATAATGAAATAATAAAATAAAATAATAAAATGAAGATAAAATAAAAAAGTAATAAAATAGTGAAATAATAAAATAAAAATAATAAGATATTAAAATAATAAAAATATCAAAATAATGAATAATAAAGTAATGAAATAATAAAAAACAAAATAATAAAATAGTAAAATAATAAAGTAAGAAAATAATGAAATAATAAAATAAAAATAATACGATATTAAAATAATAAAATTATAAAAATGACAAAATAATATAATAATGAATAATAAAATAATAAAATAAAAATAATAAGATATTAAAATAATAAAAATAATAAAATAAAGTAATAAAATAATGAATAATAATGTAATAAAATAATAAAATAAAAATAATAAGATATTAAAATAATAAAATAATAATAATAATAAAATAATGAATAATAAAGTAATAAAATAGTAAAATAATAAAGTAAGAAAATAATGAAATAATAAAATAAAATAATAAAATGAAGATAAAATAAAAAAGTAATAAAATAGTGAAATAATAAAATAAAAATAATAAGATATTAAAGTAATAAAAATAATAATATAACAAAATAATAAAATAATGAATAATAAAATAATATAATAAAATTAATAAGATATTAAAATAATAAAAATGACAAAATAATAAAATAATAAAGTATTAAAATAATAAAATAGTAAAATTGTAAAATAATGAAATAATAAAATGAATATAATAAGATATTTAAATAATAAAAATAACAAAATAGTAAAATAATGAATAATAAAATAATAAAGTAATAAGATAATATAATAAAAATAATAAGATATTAAAAAAATAAAATAATAAAAATAACAAAATAATAAAATAATGAATAGTAAAGTAATAAAGTAAGAAAATAATGAAATAATAAAATGAGAATAAAATAAAAAAGTAATAAAATAGTGAAATAATAAAATAAAAATAATAAGATATTAAAATAATAATAATAAGAAAAAAAAAAACAAAATAATTAAATAGTGTAATAATAAAGTATGAAAATAATGAAATAATAAAATAAAAATAATAAGATATTAAAATAATAAAATAATAAAAATGGCAAAATAATAAAATAATGAGTAATAAAATAGTAAAGTAATAAAATAATAAAATAGTAAAATAATGAAATAATAAAATAAAAATAATAAGAATTAAAATAATAAAAATAACAAAGTAATGAATAATAAGGTAATAAAATAGTGAAACAATAAAATAAAAATAATAATATATTGAAATAATAAAAATAATAATAAAATAATAAAGTAATAAAATAATAATGCAATAAAATATTAAAATAGTGTAATAATAAATAAAATATACATTATATATAATAACATTTAAATAATAATTATTAAAAAATGTTCTAAAAAAATAGAGTACTTTTAGTTTTTAACAATCAATTTATTGCGAAAAGATTTCCTCGTTTCCTAATGTCTCATTTTGCTACTTCCAGATGTCACAAGTAGAATGACAAATTTATTGTACCCATCTTACTGTGGTGTCGATTATACAAATAAGTAGAACTCGGCCAGAAATTAGATGCAGATGTTTCGTTTAAGTATAGACGAAATTTATTTTATGTCTTTTGAATTAGATATTAAGCTAATTAAGGCATTTTAAGTGCTTGGCCTGCACAGGTTTTTTACCATTTCGTGTTTAGTGACAAGTAGTCAGTAAACAATTGAATATATATATTGGGTTTTTTTGAAATAAAACAGAAATATATGGTTGGAGTTGCTGTCACGTGTTAAATGACGTAGAAATTAGAGATGACAGATGACACAAGTAAACAACGTCCCACACTTAACATACAAACTAAGTGGAATGTGTAGGTGTGCATTTGATTAACATAAATTCTGTAATTGCTATGTAAATCATAGGGTATCCGCATTCAGAAGATGAAGCATGAACTGAAAACTTCAATAAGACCTTTGAATTAGATTTTTATTAAACACTAACTGACCTGTCTGAAATTGTTCTGCCGTTGATAACATGGAGGGAATTTATGAGAAAGAATAAAATGAAATTCATTCGGAAAACAGCAACTTTAACAACAAATTTAGTATAATTTTAACACACATAACGTGATTTTGAGCCAAAACGATCATATTTATGAAATTTTCGAAATTTCAACTTCAGCGCCATCTACCGCTGTGTCAGCATAAGGCAAACAGCTGATTTTGTTTTCACCAACAACCAGGGATGCCAGTTTATTTTTGACCTCGACCTGCAAATTGTTTATCGAAAATAGGCTAAATAAATCCTAATTTCATCAAAAATAATATAAAAGCGTATTATAAGTTTTGAAATTAAGCCAAATTGATGATATTTATGAAATTTTTGAACTTTAGCGCCATCTACCGATGTCAGTTATACAACAAACAGCTGATTTTGTTTTCACTAACAACCAAAAAATGGAAAATCGGCAAAAATTGCCCAAATCCATCAAAAAATAATTTAAATTAAATTTAAATTTATTATATATTTTGAATGTTATTTATGCAATTTTCGAAATACCAACTTCAGTGCCATCTACCGGTATCAGCTACAAAGCAAACAGCTGATTTTATGTTCACTAACAACCAGGTATGCCAGATTATTTGACCTCGACCGGCTAATTGCTTATCGAAGATCGGCAAAGAATTGCCCAAATTCGCCATAATTAATTTAAATTTGTATTATATGCTGTGGATTATTATAAAACAAACAGCTGATTTTGTTTTCACTAACAATCGAGAAATGGAAAGTAGGCTAAAATCGCACATATTCATCAAAAAAAAATTAATTAAATTTAAATTTATTAAATATTTTGAATGTTATATATGAAATTCCAACTTCAGCGCCACCTACCGGTGTTAGCTGCAAGACAAACAGCTGATTTTGGTTCCACTAATATCCAGCCAGTTTATTTGACCTCGACCGCCAAATTGCTTATCGAAGAGTGTCAAATCGATGATATTTATGAAATTTTCGAAATTCCAACTTCAGCGCCATCTATCGCTGTATCAGCTACAAAATAAACATCTGATTTTGTTTTCACTAATAACTAGTCGAAAATCGGCAAAATCACCCAAAATTTAAATATAATTTTATACGCCAGGAAATAAAAGTAATAGCTTTTCTATGATACGTATGAGGGAAATTTGAAGACCGGAGCATATTTTCTTGGATTTCAACAGACAGGCGGACTTGACTAGATAGTCTTGAAAATTTTTTTGTATCAAAAATATTTAATGGAATAATTTTGCCACACCCTTTAATTGCATTTATATGTAGTATGTCATTGTTGAACTTATCACTTGTCACAATATTTGTAAAGCCCATTTTTTGTGATTTACTGTTTTTGCAAGGCTATTGTTTCTTTTCTTGTTCGCTGTGTGTGACAAACAACAAATATCGTAAATTATTTTGTAAATGAGCCGCTGCACATTGTTTGTTAGCAGTTAACAAGTTTATGGTTTAATAATTTATGAAGTTTTCACACAAGCAGAGGCAATTTTTCCCTCCCCAGTGGTACAGGTTTGGGCAGTGTTTGTTAAAAAAAAAGAAATGCATTAATTGAAGTGCTGTCTCTCGGGCATTAATGGATAGACGATATGGATGACAAGCTTTTTAGTTAAATAGAATTTCCTGTTTTGCAAACTATAACAATTACTAACAAAGGTATTCATCAAATGTTGCCTAAAAATTACAATAACAGAGAGAGCATTTTTAAGACTTCGAGGACTTTTTGCGCAAAACGTTGGCTTAAAAATTCACCGCTGCCGCACCGAAAATTCCAATAGCGTTTAAATAGTTATGGCCGAAATCATTTTTTTCTGGGAAAGAAATATCAAATTCTAAGAGAAGTAAATAGAATGTTGAGATAACATATATTGGAAACACTCTTGGTAGATTTTGAATAACTTTTGCCGAAATGTTTGCAAAGCGTATTTAACATCGAAAATCATTCATTAACATCGAAATTCATCAATCACAGTTCGAGAATCGCAATATTCTGTTCAGTGATAAGGTTCATTTTATGCTCAAAGGTCAAAATTGACGCATTTGCAGTAAAAAGACACCCACCGTTATATGAGCAACAATATTACTAGAAAGAGTAGCCAAAAATTTTGAAAAAAAAAAAAATAGAATAAAAAGAATCCAAAAAATCGGAAAAGATTTGGCTTTTTTCAAAAAAGATTTTTTTCAAACTAAATTATTATGAAAACAAATTTCATCGAATTTTATGATGTTTTTTTCTAGGCCATCAACAATTTGCAAATCTCCATCTTTAATGAAAGTGAATTAATTAAAATTAATATTTCATGATTCATAAAAAAATAAAATTCGTAACATTCCTCAGCTATTCGCAAAGTATATTCCTATTCTAATACGTCTTAAAATGTATTTTTTAATTGCTCTGCTTCTATGATTCTGATTTTATTTTTCTGATTTTTATCCGTAAAACTAAGCAGCGTGTGCTGCCAGATAGCGGCCCATAATAATTGATGTCCATAAACTTAGAAGACGTGTTATCGATTTCTCGCTTAGAAATTGGACGTTAACATTTAAAAAAATCTAAAAATTATCGTTAAAATTTAAAAAACCCTAAAAAATATAGATTTTTTTTTTTGAAAATTACTTCAAAACAATAAAATAAAATTTTTCGACAACTAACTTAGTTATCGAAATTGATAATCGATTTTTATTCAGAAAGTATAATCCTATTCTAATCCGTCTCAAATGTATTTTTTAATTGCTCTGCTTCTATGATTCTGATTTTTATCCGTAAAACTAAGCAGCGTGTGCTGCCAGATAGCGGCCCATAATAATTGATGTCTATAAACTTAGAAGACGTGTTATCGATTTCTCACTTAGAAATCGGACGTTAACATTTAAAAAAATCTAAAAATTATCGTTAAAATTTAAAAAACCCTAAAAAATATAGATTTTTTTTTGAAAATTACTTCAAAACAATAAAATAAAATTTTTCGATAACTACCTTAGTTATCGAAACTGATAATCGATTTTTATTTTTTATTATTTTGAGCACTTGAATGAAAAAAAATTGAGTACAAATTTCGATTTCGATTTATCGAAATTAAAAATATCGGAAAAATCTGACTTACGGAGTTTTTTTTAATTTTTATTATTATGACCTCACTTGAATAAAAAAAGAACAAAAAATCAGGTAAAAATTATCGACAACTTTTAATTTATCAAAACTAAAAATATCGAAGAAAAACTGACTTCTAAAGAACTTAAAAAGCCAGGAATAGTAAAGTAAAATTTTTCGATTACGGGCGTGGGGAGAGTACGATATCCGAAGCCCCAAGATCTGAGCATATTTTTGGAAAGAGCAACTCAAAATGAAAAATGTTATCGATATCTTGCATAGATATCGGTCTTTAAAGTTGAAAAACCATTCCGATTGTCTCAAAATCGAAAACTAGAAGAAAAAATATAAAAATTTACAACTTTTTAGTTATCGAAAAAGCTCACTTATGTAGAACCTTTAAATAGGTAGGAAAAGTAAAGTAAAATTGTTCGATTACTGGAATGGGCGGGGGGAAAGATGTCTTCAAAATAAAAAAATCCGGTCGGCATGTCATCCATATCTTCCATTGTTATCGGAATATGAAGTTTAGTATCTCGACTTTATCGTTCAATGCGCTCAAAATCGAAAAATTAGAAGTAAAAATCTAAAAAAATACATATTTTTTGGTTATCGAAACTAAAAATATCGAAAAAACTGATTTATGGAGTACTTACAAATAGGCAGGAAAAGTAAAGTAAATTTTTTCGATTACTGGCATGGGGAGAGTATGATATACGAAACTCCAAGATCTGACTTTTTTCGGAAAGAAGACCGCAAAATAAAAAATGGTCGGCATGTTATCGATATCTTGCATAGTTATCGTGCTTTAAAGTTTGAAAAACTCGATTTTTTTAATTCCAGTGGGCTTAAAATCGAAAATCTAAAAAATCGACCACTTTTTTAGTTATCGATAACTTCCATATTTATCTATCGTCGAAATTCGTTAAACAATTGTGCGTATTCTAATTTAAATCGAAATTAAAAATAAATAAAATATACAGGAAAAATTATTTAATTATTTTGAGGTAAAAAGACATAGAAAAAAAAATTAAAAATCGCCGGATTATAATTTTTGGTAAATTAAAAACGAGATCGATTTTTTTAATGTGTCTAAATCAATATTTCGCCTTTCGTCGATAGACTTCTTCAGGTTTTTTAATATTACAAATAAAACACAAAAAACTGAGTGTTTCGATTTTCTAATAACATATTGATATCATTTTACAAAAAATAATTAAAAAAAATAACACAAAATTAAATTAAAATTTTTTTATATTTTCGATTTCGATGTTTCGATGACTGAGACAGTTTTATTTTTTCCCGTTTTACAAAAAAATAATATTTTTTAGTTTTTTTTTTTTACATTAATGTCCGTTACCTTGATAACTAAGCGAGATATCATAAACATATACAACAATTTTTCTTATTTTCAAGTGATCTATCTATATCTTCTCAAATATTATTACCTGATTTAGCTTTTATTCATTCAAATGAGCTAAAAATAATAAATATTAAAAAAAGTTTTTCATTTTCAACTACGATAACTAAGATAGATATCGGAATTTTTTTCCGTTTTTTTCATATTGACCTTATTTTACAAAAAAATAATATTTTTTTAACTTTAATGTCCGATAACTAAGCGAGACATCGATAACATTTACAAAATTGGTTCTTATTTTGAGAGGCTCTACAGGTCAGGTCGCATTTACAAAGTTTGTTCTTATTTTGAGAGGCTCTACAAATTATCTGGTCAGGTCGCATCGCCTCGGATATCATGCTCTTTTCAAGTCAAAAAATTCAATACATTTGGAATATTTCGAAATCTTAGATAGAGTACAATTATATAAAATCATTTCGACTTTTTGATGCTGACATTTTTTCCATTTTATTGAATTCATTTGTAGGCATTTAAAATTAGGTTTTATTTAATTTTTAATTAATAAATTAATTAAAATTAATTTTTATCTAATTTCCACAATCGATAAATATGGAAGTTGTCAATTATCGATAACTAAACTTTTACTTATTATATTTTTCTTCTAATTTTCGATTTCGAATCCATTAGAACGAATAGAAAAGAATATCTGGTCAAATATCTGGTCTCGGAAGTCATACCCACACCCAAATTATATTCACCCTCTAATGACCTAAAACTATTTTTTCTAATAAACCCAATCCCATGTTTTACACATTAAAAAAACAACCTTTTAAATGTCTGCAAATTTTGAGACATTTATATGTTAGTTTTTTCTATGTTTTTGAATTGAAATTTCAAAGAAATCAAATTCCTCACTGAAAGCATTGATACACTCCATCGTGCATGCTTTCATTTTTGTCTACATAATCGCAAAAGAAAGCAATCAAAAGAGACCAATAAATTCCCACAAGCTTGGAGAAATTCAACCGAATTGGATCACACAACATAACACGACTATACGCAAGTATGACCTATGATCAGTCAACGATCGATACCCCCTACCTAAGATCTTCGTTGTTTTTTTTTTCAGTTCCCCCAAAAAGGGAAAGGTTTCTTTCATGGCAACAAAAGCAAAAAAAGAATTGCCATTATTATGAGTTTTTTCAAATTCCCTAAAAAACCATTCAATTACGTTTTACTTTTACTGCATGTGTACGAACGACTCTGTAGTACGTACGTACAACTGGAATATCTCTAGAAAATGTACGGAATGACTCAGTAGGAATATGAAGAGAAAAAGGCAAAGAAACAACAAAAATCAGAAATACGAAGAATAAGAAACGCTGACAACAAAACGAGTTTGAATCAACCGTAAACCATAAGCGTTTCAATAAATGGAAGCAAAAAAAAAACCCAACAACAGCCATAAAAAAGGCCAGCAGCTGATTTGAACAGAGCAACTGTGTGGTCTGGTCTGTAGTGAGTCTTTGTGCTCACTCGCTCGCCGCAACGCACTTACAAACATATCATCTTAATCTATAAAAATAAAAGAAACAACAAAATAAATTCTTATTAAAAATTAAATCATGAATCTCGGTGAATCTCGAAAACAAAAAAAAGCACTTTTCGTTCACTCGTTGTGATTCATGGCATCCATCACTCTCAGTACATGAAACTGGGTCGTTGCTCATGCCAACGGAAAAAATGGAATACAAATTATTTTATGATGATTTCCCAAAGAAAACCAAACTGAGAATCATATTTCACAAAAATATTAACAACTCTGGCAATTTCAGTCTGAATTGATGCTTGGAATTGGCGCAAAATATTCGATCCAAGGAGACCCATTTTAAAGGACTGTGTTGCTTAAGTCGGGCTGATTCGCTCTCTAATGGAAAATGAACTCAATGTGATAAATATTTTAGTTATCGAAATTGGAGATCTATTTTTTTTTTAATTTTTTATAACTTTGGCTTCACTTGAATAAGAGAACAAAAATCTGGTAAAAAATGGTAAAAACATCGAAAACAAAAAAGGTTCATGGAAAAAATATTGGATTTTTTGGAAAACTGAACTCAATGTGATAAATCAAAAAAAAAAAATAAAATAAAATTTTTCGATAAATATCTTGGTTATCAAAATTGAAAATCTATTGTTTATTATTTTGCCTTCACTTGAATAAAAGAACAACAATCGAGTAAAAAATTTCAACAACTTTTGAGTTATCGAAACTAAAAATATCGAAAAACTTACTTATGGAGAAGTTAGGTATTGAAATGGATTTTTTTAATTTTCTATTCATGAATAAAAAGAGAAACAAGAAATTGGGTAAAAAAAATCGATAACTTTTTTTTGAGTTATCGAAACTAAAAATATCGAAGATGAAGTTTTTTGATTTATATGTTCACAATTTTTGTTCTTTATGACAAGAGCTAGAACTTTGCCTCAGAGAGTAAATCAAAATTCCGAACGGTTTGCAAGATATGAGCCTGAGAATATGATCACTTTTTTCCAAAAATTACACCGAGGCCTCAAATCTCTGGGGGCCCATAAAAAAAGTGCATGACTTTGGGGAAAAAAAAAACACGGGTCTTTTTTTTGGTCTTTTATCATGTAGCGGTGTCCGTATATGGTTATTTTGAAATGACTTCAAAAATGTTGCACAGTGTTATTCGAAATGGATTTTTTTTAATTTTTAATTATTTTCACTTCACTTAAGTAAAAAAGAACAAAAAATCCTAAAAAATTTCGAAAACTTTTGAGTTATCGAAACTTAAATTGTCGAAAAAACCAACTAACTTAGGGATAACTTAAAATTAGGCAGGAAAAGTATAGTACAATTTTTCGATTACTGGCATGGGTAGAGTATGATAAACGAAGACCCAAGAGGTGACTATATATTTGGAAAGAGGATCACGAAATAAAAAAATGTTTGGCATGTTATCGAGTTATCGGAGTTTAAGGTTTGAAAATCTCGTTTTTTTCGTTCCAATGAGTTGAAATCGAAAATTAGAAGAAAGAAAACTAAAAAAAAAATCGACAACTTTTTTATTTATCGATAACTTCCATATTTAAAATTAAACCACAAAGGAGTTCAATAAAAATTAATTATTGCATGCACATTTTTTTTTATTTTTTATTATTTTGACCTCATAAAAAAGAGCAAAAAAATCGGGTTAATATTTTGACAACATTTGAGTTATGGAAACTAAAAATATCAAAAAACTGACTTATGGAGAACTTAAAAATAGGCAGGAAAAGTAAAGAAAAATTTTCGATTACTGGCAAGGGGAGAGTATGATATCCGAACCCCCAAGATCTGACTATATTTTTGGAAAGAGGAACTCAAAATAAAAAATGGTCAGCATGTTATCGATATCTTGCATATTTATGGAGTTATTGGACTTTAAAGATTGAAAAACTTAATTCTTTTTGGTTCCAATGGGATCAAAATCGAAAATAAGAAGAAAAATTTGAAAACTTTTTTGTTCAGCATGTTATCGATATCTTGCATAGTTATCGATTTTCGGACTTTAAGGCATGAAAAACACGTTTTTTCGGTCCAGTGGGATGTAAATCGAAAATTATATATCTTGCATATTTATCGAGATATCGGACTTTAAAGATTGAAAAACTTGATTTTTTCGTTCCAATGGGATCAAAATCGAAAATTAGAAGAAAAATGTGACAACTTTTTTGGTCGTCATGTTATCGATTTCTTGCATAGTTATCGAGTTATCGGACTTTAAGGCATAAAAAAGCGTTTTTTTGGTCCAATGGGCTGAAAATCGAAAATTAGAAGAAAAATGCAACAACTTTTTTGGTCGGCATGTTATCGATATCATGCATATTTATCGAGTTATCGGACGTTAAAGATTGAAAAAATCGATTTTTTCGTTCCAATGGGATCAAATCAAAAATTAGAAGAAAAAATAGACAACTTTTTTGGTCGTATGTTATCGATATCTTGCATAGTTATCGAGATATCGAACTAAAAAGTTTGAAAAATTCTATTTTTTTCGTTCCAATGAGCACAAAATCAGAAGAAAAAATCTAAAAAAAATCGATAACTTGTTTAGTTATCGATAACTTCCATATTTCTCGATTGTTGAAATTCGATAAAAATCGTGTTTATTTTCATTTAAATCAAAACTAAATTTCTTGCATAGTTATCGAGTTATCGGACTTTAAGGCATGAAAAAAGCGTTTTTTCGGTCCAGTGGGCTGAAAATCGAAAATTAGAAGAAAAATTTGAAAACTTTTTTGGTCGGCATGTTATCGATTTCTTGCATAGTTATCGAGTTATCGGACTTTAAGGCATGAAAAAAGCGTTTTTTCGGTCCAGTGGGCTGAAAATCGAAAATTAGAAGAAAAATGCAACAACTTTTTTGGTCGGCATGTTATCGATAGCATGCATATTTTTCGAGTTATCGGACGTTAAAGTTTGAAAAATTCGATTTTTTTGTTCCAATGGGCACAAAATCAGATGAAAAAATCTAAAAAAAATCGATAACTTGTTTAGTAATCGATAACTTCAATATTTCTCGATTGTAGAAATTCTTTAGAAATTGTGTGTATTTTTATTTAAACCAAAATTAAAAAAAAAACTTCGCCTTTAACACACATTGGTATTTTATTTAGAATAGGAATTTAACTTAAAATCTAATATATTTAGATTCCGATTATGCTTTGGGTAATTTGGAGGGTAGGTATTTATCGATTGTAGAAATTCGTTAAAAATTGTGTGCATTTTCATTTAAATCAAAACTAAGAAAGACTTCGTTTTTAACGCACATTGTTGTCATATTTAAAAAACGAATTTAACTTAAAATCGAATTTATTAAGGTTCTGAAAATGTTTTGTGTAATTTGGAGGGCTTGGTATAGGGTGGGCCATTTAAAGCTTTAAATTAGAATGGGCTATAAAAAAAGTACTGATTATTTATTCAAATTCCTGGTTTTATTGGAAAGGTTGAACTTTATCATTTTATAATGGAACACAATATCATTCATATGACTACCACGACTGGCTCGGCAGTACATCATTCGATCCGATAAACCAAATTTTAAGGCCGACCACAACAAACTGTGATGTGGATACATTGGCTTCTCAATAGTCACGTCACCCCATATGCGGCAATTTTGCTTATTGACATAGTCACAGAGATGAAAATGAGCTTCACGAAGACTGATCTGAATGAAGGCCGATCACTTCTCGAAAAATGTCCACGTAAATTTCTTACGGTTTGCTCACTACTTTGGAATTAAGTTTTTTATATTTCCCAATTTTGTTCGAGCGTATAGCGTCCGATTTTGCAAATTTCAAACATAAACCTGAAAATAAAAATTAATGTTATTCCAACTTTCAAAGTCGGTAGTTCAAATTTAAAATGCCCCACCTTATATATATTGTTAAGAGCCATTCGAATAGCTATTCCTTGTTACTCATATCCATTTTTTTGGGAGAAGTCGATCTTAGGAGAAACTCACTAATTTAATATTTATAAAAGCGATAGTTTCTGGGGTTTTTAAATATTCTGGTACTCTTTACACTTATCCACATTTTGTTATAGAAATACATACTTTACACTTTGCTGCTAAGAAAAGGAAAAATCCGTAATAAGTCAGTGTCGTATGGACTTAAACAACTACCCTCAAAGTATCTCAACTTTTCTCTCGAAAGTATTTACTTATATTTTTATTTATTTATAAACCCTTAAAATTTCCAAAATCCAAAAAAGATCAAATCATGCCATTAGACGAACTGTATCCACATTTCTTAATAATTTTCCCATCTAACCGGGAACTAGTTTGATTAGCTTAAACTAGAATTTGCCTAAGAAATATTACTGATTCGCAGACAGCAAAACCCACCAAAAAAGCCAGTGTCATATGGGCTTTATTAACTTTAAGTTCACTTTTTTTAATATTCTGGAACTTTTTACACTTTTGCTCATTTTCTATGGAAATACAAAATTTTCACTGTACTCCTAAGAAAAAGAAAAGGCCGCAAAAAAGCCAGTGTCGCAAGGGCTTAAATATCTAACCTCACAAAATCTCACCTTTTCCCTCAAAAGTATTAAAAATCCCCTCCAGTAACCCTTAATATCTCCAGGAAGCTTGAAAGATTAGATCAAATCTTGATATTATACAAACTATACCCACATTTCTTAATCGGCTGAAAATACTCTACCCTCACAAAATCTCACCTTTTCCCTCAAAAGTATTAAAAATCTCCTCCAGTAACCCTTAATATCTCCAGGAAGCTTGAAAGATTAGATCAAATTATGTTATACACATTTCTTAATCGTCATCTAACCGGGAAATAGTTTGTTTCTTTGATTGGCTCAAACTGGAGGTTAACTTTTTTATAGTTAACGGCCCTTAACAAATCGTAACAGTTTCTCCTTGCTAATGGTTTTTATGTTAATACACTTCTTTTACGGCTAATATCAATGCCGGCATTTTCCATCGCATCCATATCTTCTTTGTAGTTCGTGTTCAAATATTAGCCCATAACTCGCCGTCGAACACGCCGAAGAGTTCAATGGCTTTAACTCGTTTTTTTTTTCGTATTTTATTTTAGTTGTAGTTTTCGTGTATGTTTAGCTTCCGTTTCTTCTTAAAAACGACGGGGACCGGTGTTTGGCTGTCGTCAGCACATCATCATCATCATAGCACATGCCGCGCCAGCCAACTGCAGCAGACTTGTTTTAACACCATGTGCTGCTGCTTGTTTTTCGTATCTCTGCACTCCTCATTTGGATATCATCGTGGTGCTCTTCGGATTATGTTGGTCAAGTCCAAGTACACTTGAGACGAAATACATAATAATAAGTGTCTCTGAACTATGGTGATAACTAGATACATATATGCATATAAACATTCAGACAGTTAGTACGAAAAGTAATCGTCATGGGGATGAAATAAAAAAATAAAAAACGGATTCATAAAATTTCTAAATGACATCAATAAAATTAGAAAATTAATTATGAAAATTATAATGATCTGGTTACAGCCCTTATGACACTGGCTATTTGGAGACTTTTTCTATTTTTTGGAAAGTAATGGATGAATTAAAAAAATAAAAAAGGAATTCAAAAATGTCTAAATGAAATTAATAAAATTAGAAAATTAATAATGAAAATTATAATGATCTGGTTAAAGCCCTTATGACACTTGCTATTTGGCGAATTTTTCCTTTTTTTGAAAAGTAATCGTCATAGGGATGAATTAAAAAAATAAAAAACGGATTCATAAAATTCAAAATGACATCAATAAAATTAGAAAATTAATGATGAAAATTATAATGATCTGGTTAAAGCCCTTATGACACTGGCTATTTGGTGACTTTTTCTATTTTTTTGGAAAGTAATCGTCATAGGGATGAATTAAAAAAATTAAAAAACGGATTCATAAAATTCAAAATGACATCAATAAAATTAGAAAATTAATTATGAAAATTATAATGATCTGGTTAAAGCCCTTATGACACTTGCAATTTGGCGATTTTTTCTATTTTTTGGAAAGTAATGGATGAATTAAAAAAATAAAAAACGGATTCATAAAATTTAAAATGACATCAATAAAATTAGAAAATTAATGATGAAATATATAATGATCTGGTTAAAGCCCTTATGACACTTGCTATTTGGCGACTTTTTCTATTTTTTTGGAAAGTAATCGTCATAGGGATGAATTAAAAAAATAAAAAAGGAATTCAAAAATTTCTTAATGAAATCAATAAAATTAGAAAATTAATGAAGAAAACTATAATGATCTGGTTAGAGCCCTTATGACACTTGCTATTTGGCGACTTTTTCTATTTTTTTGAAAGTAATCGTCATAGGGATGAATTAAAAAAATAAAAAAACGTATTCACAAAACTCAAAATGACATTAATAAAATTAGAAAATTAATGTTGAAAAATATAATGATCTGTTTAAAGCCCTTATGACACTGGCTATTTGGTGACTTTTTCTTTTATCCATAAATTTCAAAGTGAAATCAAGAAAATTAAAAAATAATTATCAATTAATAATTAGACATAGCTCGTGTGTCCCCATAAATGACTATTATCTGTCTGGAGTCTTTATGACACTTGATTTTTGTTGAAATTTTTTCTTTTTTTTTAATAAATTTCAAAATGAAATTTCAAAATAAAATTAAAAAATAATTTAATATTTTCTTATAGGAATGATGAAATTATATAAATGATTATCCGACTAAAGCCTATATGACACTGGCTTTTTGGCGATTTTTTCCTAATTTCACATGGAGCACATACAATTAGAAAATTAATTAAAATTTTCTTGTTGGAATGATGAAATTTACAATAGACATAGCTCGTACGTGCCCTATAAAATATTATCTTGCTAAAGCCCATATGACACTGGCTCTTTGGCGATTTTTTCCTAATTTCACAAGGAACACATACAATTAGAAAATTAATTAACATTTTTTTGTTGAAATAATGATGAAGATATAGCTCGTATGTGTCCTATATGACACTGAATTTTTGGCGACTTTTACTTTTTTTAATAAATTTAAAAATGAGACACATAAAATTAGAAAATTAATTAATTTTCTTGTTGGAATGATGAAACTTATAGTAGACATAGCTCGTATGTGCCCTATAATATATTATCTTGCTAAAGCCCATGTGACACTGGCTCTTTGGCGACTTTTTTCCTAATTTCAAATGGAACACATACAATTAGAAAATTAATTAACATTTTCTTCTTGAAATGATGATGAAGATAAAGCTCGTATTTGCCCTATAAAATATTATCTGGCTAAAGCCTATATGACACTGGATTTTTGGCGACTTCTTTTCATAACTTTCAAAATGAGATACAAAAAATTAGAAAATTAATTAACATTTTCTTGTTAATATGATGAAACTTATAATAGAAAAACTATAAAACTATATGACACTGGATTTTTTGGCGACTTTGTTGTATACCCTCCACCTCTACGATGGGGATATACTAACTTTGTCATTCCATTTATAACACCTTGAAATATCGACCTGAGACTCTATAAAGTATATAAAGAGTGATTTTTTTGAGGTTAGGATTTTCATGCATTAGTATTTGACAGATCACGTGGGATTTCAGACATGGTGTCAAAGAGAAAGATGCTCAGTATGCTTTGACATTTCATCATGAATCGTCTTACAAACGAACAACGCTTGCAAATTATTGAATTTTATTATCAAAATGCGTGCTCTGTTAAGAAAGTTCATTGCGCGCTTCCATTTTATGGTCAGTTTAATCGACCCACTGAAGCGGCTATTCGGGCTATTGTGACTAAATTTCGCACGAAATTTACATTGTTGGACATTAAACCACCAACACGCTTACGTAGAGTGCGAACTGAAGAAAATATCGCAGCTGTATCGGCCAGTGTTAATGATGACCACCAATTTTCGATTCGTCGCCGTTCGCACCAATTGGGTCTCTGTTACTCAAAAACGTGGAAATGCCAAAATTGGACTAAGCGGATGGACCACCTAAGACGCAGCCGCGGTCAACATTTAAATGAAATTATCTTCAAAAAGTAAATGTCATGGACCAATCCAACGTTTCAAATAAAGAACCGATGAGATTTTGCAAATTTTATGCGTTTTTTTTTAAAAAAAAGTTATCAAGCTCTTAAAAAATCACATATTATATTCATGATCGTCATAAAATTCTAAGACGTCTAAACGAAAGGAGCTAGGAGGTCCAAATTTTCCATATATGCGTCTTATAGTCGTAGATCAGTTGGGTTGGCAACTGGGCGAAAACGGCCCAAAGGAAAAACATTTTTCCTCACACGGACTAAAAATACCCATAATAATACCCAATATTTTAGAGTATCTACGCATGTTTTTTAATATGTCTGCTTGTTCTCACGTGATATTGGATATGCGCATTGGCCCTTTAACAAAAACGTCCACCATAAAGTGTTTCTTATTCGTAGGGTATGAAATGGGACAAAAATGGATAAAAATGGTACCTATCAAACGACAACAGCTATAAACACGAAATTCGGTGTGTACATTCCTCTAATTGAGTAGATACATAATATAAAAGTATTTCTTCCAAATTCGTACTTTTAAGGGGTAAAGTGGGAATAGAGGGATAAAAATGGTACCAACCAAACGGCTTCACCTAGAATAATGAAATTCGGTGTGTACATCCCTCTAATTGTGTAGACACGTAAAATAGAGGGATTTTTTGAAATTCGTACTTTTTGGGGTTAAAATTGGGATACAAATGGTACCTATAAAACGACAACAGAGTATACATTTCTCTGACTGCGTAGAAACGAAAAATAAAATGGTTTTTCCAAATTCGTACTTTTAAGGGATACAATGGGAATAGAAGGGTAAAAATGGTACCAACGGCTTCACCTAGAATAATGAAATTCGGTGTATACATTCCTCTGATTGGGTAGATGCGTAAAAAAGGTTTTTTGAAATTCGTACTTTTTGGGGTTAAAATTGGGATAAAAATGGTACCTATCAAACGACAACAGCTAGAAACACGAAATTCGGATTATACATTCCTCTGGCTGCGTAGACACGAAAAATAAAATGGGTTTTCCAAATTCGTACTTTCAAGGGATACAATAGGTACAGAGGGATAAAAATAGTACCATCTAAACGGCTACAGCTAGAATGATGAAATTCGATGTGTACATCCCTCTAATTGCGCAGACATGTAAAATAAAGTGATTTTAGAAAGTCGTACTCTTAAGGGGGTAAAATAGGAAAAAGGGGATTAAAATGGTACCAACCAAATGACCGCTGCTAGAACATGGAATTCGGTGTATACATTCCTCTGACTGCGTAGAAACGGAAAGATGGAAAAAAGATTTTTCCAAAATCGTACTTTTTACTTTTACGGAAAATATTGGTTGAATCATGATGTTAGGTTATCTTGCATTGTGTTCGTGGGATAATGGATTTTCAAATTTTGTACTTTTGGAATTAAAATAGGCTGGGTATACAACCAACTGTAGCACTCACTATCTACTAATATTTATGGTATTTAAGCTTTTTTGAAGATTGCTGTCTTACATTTACTTTTCGAATTAACTTGAAGTACACTCAAAGGAATTTGTCAGTAAAAGAAAGCAAAAAGTCTGCTGTAAGATCATATTTTCTGCTGAAAAAGAGAGAGCAGACTTGTATCTGCTGAAATAGCAAAGCGCTGTTTGCTGCTTTTAGCAATAAAGAAAAAATCGTTTTCTTGAAACTTTAAGCATATGTACAGAACAATATAGCCAGTTAACAATTTTGTTAACAACACTTTTTAGAATAAATATTATTATAAGGAAATTTATTGCCACTGAAAGATATTGTGATTGTCTTTTTAATTATACGCATATTGCACCAAGCTAATATGAAACTAAATTCGAGCTAAATTCGTTTTCGCCATCAATCTGAAAGGCTTTTAAATTATAAACGCGTATTTTTATCTATTTTTATAATTTAATTATCAGCAGCCATTTTTAGCAGACTGCAAACACTTTAGCAGTGTCAATGCTGATGCAAGATTGCAGAAAAACTGCCGTTGTGGCAGAAAAACTGCTGTTATAGCAGAAAAACTGCTGTTATAGCAGAAAACTGCTGTAATAGCAGAAAATTGCCTGCTGATAGGCAGCAGACAATCGCTGCTGTTAATAACAGACTCTTTTCTTTAAGTGTATTATTTCGATATATATATAAGCGAGGATTGAAATAATAAAAAATTAAACTAGAAAAGTGAGCCCACTGTGATCAAATGGAAAAGTTTGGATTGGTGAAACATGCAACACGTCTAAGACTATATGTGCTTATAGTCCTAGTTGTGTCCTTCCCGAATTTAGTACCCAAATATTTCGGAAAATTTTCAAAATTTTTGCACCAGCCCACTGTGGTCATTTTTCTACATAAATGGAGAAAAGTTGTTGTCCTTTCTGAATTTGGCAGAACATTTTCAGAATTTTTGTTTTTTTCTGAATTTTTTGCAGAAAAGTTAACCCACTGTGGCCAAATGGAAAATGTTGTGTTGATGGAATTTATAGCACTTATACTAGTGCCAGGCATATGTTTTGCAATTTTTAATTTTCCAAGTGTAACTCTATATAAAATTTTATTTTCAATTTTTTTCTTGTGTCACACTTTTATGCGCAACTGTATTTATAAGTAAACAATATAATGTGTTTTACACATGTTTGTTGGTTTGAACATAGATCCAATTTACTCATGTATGTTCGTCTGATTAACACTCTGCACACTTCCCTCTTTACACTTCAACTGACATCGAGTTTGCCTTTGGACGGACAAGTCTGTGGTTGCTTGCGGTTGATTTCTTTTTCTTCGTCGTCGTCATCATCGCTGTGCTGCCAATTATGGTTGTTGGGCTGGTTGGCTGGCTGGCGTTATTCTTAAATTACCCAACAAACACTTGAAATTGTGCGACTGATGTTTACTTATCACATCATCACATTTCCCAAGTGTGCTTGGCAGTAAGCTTTTGTATATGTCCGTGAGTGAGTGATACTCTTCAACGAGCATTGAACAAGAATGAATGATTTCGTGACACAAGTGGTTTGTGTAATCGAATCCCCCAAACCAATGAAGAAGAATGCCTTCAAGGACTGACTTGTCCTCAATAAACCTAAAAGTCAATGCATGCGAAGAAGTTTACATTGAACCCACCAGCCATAGTTTCTTGTGGTATAGGTCAGGTTACAGCAAACAAAAAAGCGCTTTGATAGTAATCATGATGAATGAAGAGCTTTTTCAGTAAAAGCTTTTAGCTTTAACTAATAATGTGATAATTCGCTTTATTTTCCATGTTGTTGTAACAAAAACAATTGTGCATTACAAAGCGAGCTTTCGCATACAATGGAGAGCTTTATTTTTACTCTATTTCAGGCGCTTTTCTACTCCAATTCTCTTCTTGTGGATTGGTTTGATTTGATGTTGGAAGTTCGTTATTGTCAATTGAGTTTAGTTTTCTGAGGTGGGAATATATTTGTGACCTGTATTTTGTGATGTGCAGTCAGCAGACAGACAGAAATCGTTAAATCGACTAAGCTTTGATTGAATTTGATTTGAATTTACACTAGACTACAAGTCAGAGGTTTCGACTATATTTTATTAGGTTTAAATTTACACTACACTACAAGTTAGAGGTTTCGACTATTTTTTATTATGTTTAAATTTACACTATGCAACAAAAAGACAAATTTTGTATCCAATCCGAAAAAAATATTTGTTTCTATACATATAGGTATGCTGATTCATAAAATTAACACAAAATTTTTTTATGGATAATTATTTTTTTTTTAATTTTTTACTAAAATTAAAAATTTCATAGTATTTCCTTTAATATTTGTACTCTATTTTAGATATATTTTACATTTTTTTTACCAAAATTACTCTCATTTTTTAAAATTTTGGAATTTTTTTGAAAAAAAATCTATTTTTTTGGCACGAAAAAAAATCTTAAAAAATTGAAAAATGACGGAAAAAGTTATTTTTTATTTTTTAATAGCTAACATTCTAAAGCGAAAACAATGCTTATATGTATGGATAAATGTAAAATTTATGATACTATTTGTAGACGCAAAATATTTATTTTTTTTTAATTTAATCTTTGGGTAAAAATTATTTATTGATAATGTTAGCTATTAAAAAATAAAAAAATATTTTTTTAATTTTTTTTCTATTTTTTCGCAACTGCAAAAATAATTTTTTTTTTCGAAAAAAATCCTTTTTTTCTAAATTTTGGAAGACTGATCCTTAGCCACTGTTTCTATATGAAAGTGTAATTTACAATATATGTAGCCAACATGACTACCTTTAATTTAACACATAAGTGTGTAGCGTACTTATATTTCCAAAATGATGGAACAAATATTTGAGGTACCTTCGCAATTTTAGTAAAAGACTGAAAAAATGCCATAATTTTTTTAGTATCGTTTTCGAGTTTAGAAAGCCAAAATACATCAAAATGTTTTTCGACAAAATTTTTGTAGCATGAAAAATCCAAAAATCTATTTGACCCGATTTTTTATAGGGCGGCTCAAAATAAGAAAAAAATCGATATCTCGCTTAGTTATCCAGTTATCGGACGTTTAAGTTTAAAAAAATAATAAAATAAAATTTTTTGTAAAATGAGGCCAATATGGAAAATGGAAAAAATAAAATTTTTCGATTTTTTTTTTTTTATTTTTAGCTCAGTTGAATGAAAAAATGGGTAAAAGTTCTTTCTTTATAATGTTAGCTATTAAAAAAATATATTTTTTTATTTTTTTCTTAAAAAAAAAAAAATTTTCCCAAATTTTCGAACAGTCTTCGAAACTACTTTTTGTATGTGAAAATGTAATTCGCAATATGTGTAGTCATCATGAGTACCTTTAATTTAACAAATAAGCGAGAGTTATCGGACTTATATTTCCAAAATGAGAGTACAATTATTTGAGGTACCTTCACCGAAAATTGAAATTTTAGTAAAAAACCTACAATTTTTTTAACTAAAATTGAAATTTTAGTAAAAATTAAAAAAAAAACTAAAAATTTTTTAATATCGTTTTTGAGTTTAGAAAGCCAAAATACAACAGAAAATGTTATACATGACTCTTCGGCAAAATTTTCGTTACATTGTGTTATCGATATATCGCTTAGTTATCGAGTTTGAAAGTTAATCGAAAATTGATTTCACCAGATATTTGTAAAGAGCATCTCAAAATAAGAAAAAAATGTTTACATGTTGATAATCGATATATCGCTTAGTTATCTAGTTATCGGACGTTAAATTAAAAAAAAAATAAAAAATATAATTTTTTGTAAAATGAGTTGAATATGAAAAAAATGGATAAAATAAAATAAAATTTTCGATAACTATCATAGTTGAGGTCAATACGAAAAAAACGGAGAAGAATAAAATAAAAAATTTCGATAACTATCTTAGTTACTGAAAAATTAAAATCGATAACTTTCGTGTTATGTAAACCGTTTTGATATTAAAATTGAAAAAAAAAAACGGGAAAAAAATAAAATTTTTCGATAACTATCTTAGTTATTGAAAAATAAAATCGATAACATTCGTGTTATGTAAACCGTTTCGATATTAAAATTGTGTTTCGCAAACAAAACATTGAAAAATAAGAATTATGAACATTTCGATACATATTAAAATTGAAAAAAATCGGAAAAAAATAAAATAAAATTTTTCGATAACTATCTTAGTTATCGAAGTTGAAAAATTAAAATCGATAACATTCGTGTTATGTAAAGCGTTTCGATATTAAAATTGAGTTTCGCAAACAAAATATTGAAAAATTAGAATTATGAACATATCGATATTAGAATTGAAAAAAAAACGGAAAAAATAAAAATTTTCGATAACTATATTATTTATCGAAGTTGAAAAATTAAAATCGATAACATTCGTGTTATGTAAAGCGTTTCGATATTAAAATTGAGTTTCGCAAAAAATATTGAAAAATGAGACTTCGGAACATTCAGTGTCGACCAGTGTTTTGATTTACTGAACTTTTTATGTTTAGTGAGCAAAAGCTCACTACAGCTTGCGAAGAAAGCTCTTCTTGTTTATTCGATTTTGTTTAGGCAAGTAAGCCCTATTTTGGCTGTTTCAATTGACCTTTTTCCTCCATATGTTGGTTTTCAATACGCCTACGCCTACGGCTCTTATCTCATCCTGTTCGAGGGGCGACGATGACAACCAACATCATGACTGTTGGTTGTCGTTGATTTGTTTTATAAATAACCCGATACGATGATGACTTCCATGCTCTGACGTACATAGGAAAAACAAAAACGCCCCGACACAAGAGTGGGTGGAAAAAAGGATTTTCAATTGGATTGACGTTTTTTGTTTTTGGTATTCTACCCTGACATGCCGAAATATATAATTGGCTCATAAATAATGCACACACACACAAACTAGAAGTACATACATACATAGATATGAACAGCAGGAATACAATTTTATCAAAATATTCCTAGAGAATATTAAGCAATCCGAGCAATGGTTTTGAAAGTCATCCAACCTTGAAATTCAAACAATTGTTTCGTGTATAACTATGTATGGATGAAGAAAAATACTAGTATTGTTTGGATTCTTGTAGGTGGGGGCTATTACCAAATAACGAAATTTTGTATGTCTTATTGATTTCAGTGGCTTGTAAACAATATTTCCTCTCAGTTTTGTAATATGTTTGGTATTACAAAAAAAAAGAAACGATTTGAAATTTGCGTTGGTTGTTGCGATAAGATAATGATGGTCTGTCTATCTAGTCTCCCCTATTGCATTTGGCTGAAGCTATAAAAACGCTTTACGCCATCGACTTTCCTTCCATATGGAATGATAAATAATCTACTAATACCTACATTTCATTATAGCCCCATCATCATCACAATAGACGCATGAACTAATAAATTTGCAAAAATGTAACAACATACAAAACAAAGAAAAAATAAATGTCGATAGATGCCGCCGTGGTAGCCCACTTTTGGCACATTTTTCAGATTTTTTTCAGCCGAAAGAATTTATTTTTATGTGCATTGAGGCATGCTGATTCATAAAATCAACACAAACATTTTTTATTTATCTTTTAAATTTTTTTATTTTTTTTTTTAAATTTTTTTCTTTTTTTTAAAAAAAAATTGAAAATAATTGATTCATAAAATCAACATAAACATTTTTTATTTATTTTTATTTCTTTTAAATTTTTTATTTTTTTTTAATTTTTTATTTTTTTAATTTTTTATTATTTTTTTATTTTACTTTTGAGTTATTTTTTTCTAAAAAAAAAATTTAATGTAATAAAAAAAAGAAAAAAACATTCTTCAAAAAAAGCAATATTTGCTGGCACGAATAAAATCATAAAAAATGAAAAAAAGTCTAAAAAAAATATTTTTTATCAGCTACCATTCATTTTTTATGGTTTTTTCGTGCCAGTAAAATATTTTTTTGCGAAAAAAAATTTTTTCATTTTGAATTTTGACCAAACCACTCGAAAAGGTCTGTTTTGTCCATCCTTGGTTTATATGGTGATATTGACATTGATCTCTAATATCAATTTTCGAAATTTGGTCAGTTCTCTTCGTTAAATGAAAAATAGTAGCAAAAAATAGTATCATATGGACTTTAGTGGCTATTTAAAATGTATGGCTTAATGAAGTCTTACGGCTGGAAATTTTGTTCCGTCGCCGCACAGTGTTGCGAAAGCGGAATTTTTTGGAAATCATATTGCCTAAACTGTATTTTTAATTGTATCGATGAGAAACTTCTACATATTGGTCAGAATGAAATCCCAAACAGAATGAGTGAAAAAAAATTTACACCGAAAAAAATTGTTGGGTCAAATTTTCAACAAAAGTCAAAAAAAAAAATTTTCGAAAAATTTACAAAAAAAATTTATTTTAATTCTTCTTTTATTTCTGATAAATACCCTATGATTAGTTTTTTAAATAAATTATAGGGTGGTCCGAACAAGAATTATAAACGTCAAATTTTCATGATTTTTCGATATTTGTTAAAAAACTCTGAAATTTTATAAAAAACCAAAATCTATTCTTTTCTTATGTGAAAGGTGCCAATCAAAGCTTTAATTTGATACCGGTTTGAAGTCAATAGCTTCAGTTTTAAGAGAGTTATGTTCATTTTTGTGGAGTGCTAGAATAGATGTAGAATAAAAAATAAGTGATTCCGAGAATTTCCGTTCTATTTCTATGGAATAAATACTGAGAGTGATATACTAAAATCGCTATAACGGAGGGCAGGCACGATGGGCAGCTGATTTTTTCACAGTTCGTTGAAAACAAATTATGTAACATTTCTGTAGTGGTTTGGAACTGGGACTCTCTGGGACTTTTTAGATATTGCTTACCTAACCCAAATTTAAAGGAAAAATGGACCTTTAGTCGGGTTTTCGTTCTAAAAAAGGTGCATATGAAAATGTCTCAAACAACATTCCTTTTTTTACAGAAGATACTTGTCCGAAGGCAGATTTTTTTTCCGAATCAAAATATCTGTCACCAAAATCAAATGAGATCATTTTGAATACAGCCCTGAAATCCCCTCTTTTCGTGAAAATTTTCTATATTTGACTTCTAAAATCAATTAAAAATCAACGGGCCAACATAAAAATAAGCTTTATGTGTTTTTTGTTTACTTGGAATGTCTGTGACAAAATTGCATCATTAAAAACACTGAAAAAAATAATCGGGAAAAAGTTACTTTTCCACTAGCCGCAACACAGTGCGCCGTCCGTACAAATAAAAACAAACTAATTTCCAGTCACCTCCCGATATAATGATGATCTGCAAAATATTTTGTCGCTAGTCCTAGACGTTTGTCTGTGAACTAAACGCTCCTGATGTATTTTTTTGTGTTGCATTTTCGTAAAAAAAAATCTGAAATAATGGACCCTTGGTAGTGGTAGTAGTTTATAAAAAATAATACCTTTCGAATGATGTCTAAATAATGAACAACGGAAGGAAATTGACGCCGCAGTGCTCATTTTTGTAAAAAGAGTTTGAAAATTTTTGACTCTGAAAAACCATCCATCTCCTGTATTAAATAGTGCGACCAATTAGTTATTCTAAGGCACGAATAAAAACTGATATTTAAAGTGCTTCCAAGGGTCTATTAATTCATAAAAAAAAAATTAACAAAAATGTAGCATAAAAAATAACACGGGAAAAACATGATTTTTACAGGGAGCCTTCAGCTCACAGACGGCTTAACCCAGCGACGAAATATTTTTCAGGTCATCATTAAACAATTCAATCTTCATTCCTGGCGGGTGACCGCAGCTATTTATTTCCGTAGCCCATCCTAATGTGCATGAATATATTCTTTTATATAGTTTGTAATGGAGTTTTTGTTATATTAAAAAAATCATTTTTTTAAAAATTTAATTTTTTTGCGTTAGAATGTTAGCTATTAAAAAATAAAAGAGAATATTTTTTCCTATTTTTTATATTTTTTGTGATTTTTCCGTGTTAGCAAAAATAGATTTTTTAAAATATTTTTAAATTATTTTTTCCAAATTTTTGTTTAAGACTGTTCCTAATCCACTGTTTCTATTTGAAAGTGTAATTTGGAATTATTTAATAATCATGAGTAACTTTAATTTAAACTATAACTTGTTGTTATCGGACTTATATTTACAAAATGAGAGTTCAACGATTTAAGGTAACTTCGCCAAAAATTGGAATTTTAGTAAAATTTGAAAATTTTAGTAACATTTGTAAATTTTACCTTTAAAAAAAATAATATCGTTTTCGGATTTAGAAAGCCAAAATACATCAGAAAATGTATATATACATATGACACTTTTTATCGATTGACACTTATTAATTACTAAGGCAGTTGTCATTATCATTTTGGGAATATAGGTCCAATTAAAGGAAATTTTGATGGCTACACATGTAGTGATTGTTTCACTTTCACATAGAAACAGTGTTTTAGGAACAGTCTTAAACAGTCTTTGGGAAAAAATATCTTTTTCGAAAAAATATAAAATCGTCGGAAAAAGAACTTCTACGTTTGTTCATGGATTTTCTTTAAAAATGCCTCGAAAAAAATTAAAAATCATGATTTTTAAAAATTCTTTTGCGTTTACAAAGAGTATCATAACTTACGCATTTATTCATAGATTTTTTAAATATAAACATAGTTTTTTTTTGCCTTAGAATGTGAGCTATTAAAAAATAAAACAAAATATTTTCATTCGACTTTTTTCTATTTTTTATGATTTTTTTCGTGACAGCAAAAATTGAATATTCTTTTGGAAAAAAAAATATTTTTTTTCCAATTTTTTAAACCACTGTTTCTATGTGAAAGTGCTATTTGGAATTTTTTCTGTCATCATGAGTATCTTTAATTGAACATAAAAGCGGGTGTGAGCGGACCCATTTAACCAAAATGAGAGTACTAATATTAAAGGTACCTACGAGAAAATTTTTAATTTTAGTGAAAAATTAAAAAAAAATGTTTTGATTTTATGAATCAGCATGCCTCAATGCACTCAAAAATAACTTTTTCGACTAGGACACGATCTTTTTTGTTGCATATTTTTATTATTAAAATTCTTTCATGTCATTTTTAATTTTGCTTTAAATAAAAATACACATAATTTTTTATCGAATTTCCACAATCAATAACATAGAAGTTATTGATTATTAAGATAGTTATGAGTTTTTTAATTTTTTATATCTAATTGTAGTTCTTGAGTCCATTGGTACGAAGAAAATCTATTTTTTCTAACTTTAAAGTCTGATAACTCTTATTTTGAGGTCCTCTATCATAATCTCCTCTGGGGGACTTTTCTAAAAGGACATAAAATTTTTCTTTTTTGTTGCATAGTGTTATTTTTATTATCGAATTTCTTTAAAGTAATTTTTAATTTTGTTTTAAATAAAAATGCACTTAATTTTTATCGAATTTCCACACTCGATAACTTGAAAGTTATTGATTATTAAGACAGTTATCAGTTTTTTTGGTTTTTACTAACTGTCGGTCTTCAGCCCAATGGAACGAAGAAAATCAATTTTTTCATTTATTAACATCCGATAACTCGATAACTAATTGATATATCAGCATTTTTTTCTCTCATTTTGAGGTCATCTATCACAATCTCCCCTGGGAACTTTTCCACACAAATGTGAAAATATAACAGAAAGTTGTGCTATTCTGAATCCGCGCCACAAGTAGGACAACCCTCCATTAACACCCAAACACATTAACACCATCATAAGTACGTACGTACGTACGCTCATATTCTTTCATAGGGGAATTTTTTTCCTGTTTACCTACCCCGTGCTCTGCGTGTGATGTCAAGTGAAGCAATGCGAACACGTTCGCCGAATGCGAAAAACAATTAAACAGACACACATCCCCCAGTCGCGCCACAGAAATCCACCATAAAATAAAATAAATGATTTGCCATAAAACAGCAACAGCAACAAAAGCAAAACAAAGCCAAAAACAAACAAAACTTTGTCCAAAGCTTTTCTTAAACCTCTCTTAACGTTTTTTCTCTTGATTGTATATTTTTGCTCTCAGTCTCTTCCGCTGATGGATGTTGTTACTCTTTGGCTTTGTTTTGCAAAGGCTGATAATTTAAATACGTGTCGAATATTAATTTACTTTAAACTGGGACGCTTATAAAGAGTGATTTTTTTGAGGTTAGGATTTTCATGCATTAGTATTTGACAGATCACGTGGGATTTCAGACATGGTGTCAAAGAGAAAGATGCTCAGTATGCTTTGACATTTCATCATGAATCGTCTTACAATCGAACAACGCTTGCAAATTATTGAATTTTATTATCAAAATGCGTGCTCTGTTAAGAAAGTTCATTGCGCGCTTCCATTTTATGGTCAGTTTAATCGACCCACTGAAGCGGCTATTCGGGCTATTGTGACTAAATTTCGCACCAAATTTACATTGTTGGACATTAAACCACCAACACGCTTACGTAGAGTGCGAACTGAAGAAAATATCGCAGCTGTATCGGCCAGTGTTAATGATGACCACCAATTTTCGATTCGTCGCCGTTCGCACCAATTGGGTCTCTGTTACTCAAAAACGTGGAAATGCCAAAATTGGACTAAGCGGATGGACCACCTAAGACGCAGCCGCGGTCAACATTTAAATGAAATTATCTTCAAAAAGTAAATGTCATGGACCAATCTAACGTTTCAAATAAAGAACCGATGAGATTTTGCAAATTTTATGCGTTTTTTTTCTGTTACTCAAAAACGTGGAAATGCCAAAATTGGACTAAGCGGATGGACCACCTAAGACGCAGCCGCGGTCAACATTTAAATGAAATTATCTTCAAAAAGTAAATGTCATGGACCAATCTAACGTTTCAAATAAAGAACCGATGAGATTTTGCAAATTTTATGCGTTTTTTTTTAAAAAAAAGTTATCAAGCTCTTAAAAAATCACCCTTTATATGTGTATATATGAATATATACATATTTGAATTTGCTATATTCAAATGCATTATTTCATATATATTTTTTTCAAACTGATAACGTCTATTTCTGCTTCAGTCTAGTTCCCATGTTACACATGTACCCTTTTGCATTGATTTATATAAACCAACAGTCGATTGTTACACAGCCGTTGCATGTGATAAGCTTTTGTTTTTGAGTTCAAAACCCGTTTTAGTGCCTTGTTGGAGCTGTTTTTGCAAAAATTTTGCAAAGAAAAAACCTACAGCAACATTAAAGTTATTTTTCCTTACAAAAAAAAAAAAAAAACAGCAGCAGCATAAAATCTATTCTGTGAGATATGTAAACAGAGAGGTTTTGTTAAAACATTAAAGAGCGTCAGAGAGGCAGAGTGAGAAAGAGAGAGCGAACGATGTGCGCATGGGGAATATCGTTGTTGGGAGAACATTAAAATGCGTCGTTAGCGCCAAAAGTTTAACGCATTGTTGCCATTGAGAATTTTCATATTCTAGAAAATTATCATATTCTAGAAAAAGTGTCAAAAAAGCAATTTTTTATCATATATTTTTATTTAAAAAAATAAAATAAAAAATAAAGTACTAAATAAACAGAAGAAATGTAAAATAAAGTTAAAAACATATACGTATTCATGTAAATAATTTAAAAAAAAATCAATAAAAATAATATAAACAGCAAATCATTAAAACAAACAAAAAATGTAAAAAATGTTTATAAAGGGTGATTTTTTAAAAGCTATAGGAAAGTTTTTCAAAAAAAACACATAAAATTCTGAAAAAGGCATGAAATCTTTATTTGAATCGATAGTACGGTCCATATAATTTAATGTTTGAATGTTTCATGTTGTTTGTTTTTGCAAATGTTTTGTTTCATGCAAATGTTGACCTTGACTGTGCCTCAAATGGTCCATCCGCTTAGTCCCATTTCGGCATTTCCACGTTTTTGAGTAACAGAGGCCCAATTGCTGCGAACGGCGACGAATCGATAATTGATGGTCATCATTAACACTGGCCGATACAGCTGCGATATTTTCTTCAGTTCGCACTCTACGTCAGCGTGTTGGTCGTTTAATGTCCAACAATGTAAATTTGGTGCGAAATTTAGTCACAATAGCCCGAGTAGCCGCTTCAGTGATTAAGCTGACCATAAAATGGAAGAAGCGCGCGATGAACTTTCTTAATAGAGCACGCATTTTGATAATAAAATTCAATAATTTGCAAGCGTTGTTCGTTTGTAAGACGATTCATGGTTAAATTATAGACCAAACTATCTTCAGTTCAGTTTGACAGTGAAACAAAACACGAAACGTGCGTCAGCTGTTTAGACCAGTGTTGCCAAAAAGATAATAGCTAAAAAATCACCCTTTAGAAATAGGGTAGTAAATTTACTTAAAAACATTTCTTTGGATCTAATAAAAAATCTTGCAATTGAGTAAATTCATACTTACGAGCAAGAATATTCTCAAGGTTTTCTGTAAGAAAAAAACTCAGAATTTTTTGTATGGAAAAATTCAATTTAGGAAATTTCAACTTAAAAATGTGTTTTTTCTTCTTCTTAAAATAAAGTTAATATGTTTACTGAAATTAATATCGAGTTCTTCATATTAATGAACTTATAAAAAATCACCAAAATCAAAATTCTTGAATATTAATCTAAGAAACAATTCTCGTTCGTTTGCAGAGACTTATTTCTTAAATAAGGCGCCTCTCTTGCCTGCGCAGCAATCATGAGGTAATAGCTGAACTCTTGATGGAAGAGGTATCATGAAACTTTTGAGAAATATTTCATGTTTTTCATTTTTTGTATCAGCAAAACCATATGTTTGATTTTTTAGTTACATTGAACTTATTTTAAGTTCACTTGTTTTCTTGTATCAAGTAAAATTTTCCCCAGTTCAAGTAAAAAATTATTTGTTTGTTGTTAAAAAATCACCATTTATTATGTACTTATTTTTTTTTGAATTTTTCAATTCGTTCTGAACTTGAAATCCAATCTTCTAGTCCAGTAACCTTCAAATTAAAAGCTGACAGCTGAGATTAGAGCCTATTTGTCAGTTTATTTTTCACTGAAGCTGGGTTTGAAAAAAAAATACGCCAGTATATTTATTTCGAAGTGGTCAGCAAGACAATGTATACTCAATTTCAAATATTTTACTGAAAACAAGTAAATGTTTACTAAAACAAAGTTTACTTAATCTGTTATAAGGAAACCGTTCAATTAATTAAGTTGAGTTTAACTAAATATAAAAAAATACTCAATAATTTAAATTCAGAGTATAAAAATCTTATAAAAAAATTCAAAGTATTCAAATCTTATAAAAAAATTGAAATGAAGTAATTCTCAAACACTTCATGATGCTTTCAAAACAAAGAGTTAATCTATTATTCCATAATTGCAGCGAAGGTAAGTTAGGAGGCTTATGTGAGGCTGTGATTGTTTAGAATAATAAAAAATAATAAAAAATTTTAATTATTTAATAAGAACGTGTTGGCAAAAGAAAGAGAATTGTTTCTTAGAACTTGAATGTTTGAAGAAAGAGACATACATTTATGTAAACACATTAACTTGATTTGAAAGAATAAACACATTTTTATGTTAAATTATCCTAAATTGAATTTTTTCATACAAAAAGAAGTCATGGTTTTCTTTCATAAAATCTAGGAAAATTTATTTCTCACAATTGGAAGATTTTTTTTACTAGATCCAAGTTTTTAAGTAAATTTATTACTACTTCTAGTAAATAAATTATTTACTTTATATTCTTTCTTTTGTTTTATTTCGTACTGTAGTCAATACTTTATTTGAACTGAATATTGCCCTGGCTCAAGACCATTTTGCATCTATATATTATAGAATGTAAATTTACTATCACAATTTCTGGCCTGTGAAAGCCTCTTTGAAAAACTTAGTTAATTTTACTACTCCAAAGGAAATTGTAACTAAACTGGAATAAAATTATTGAACTAATTTGGAGTATGGATTTTGCTCAGATTGAGAAGTACTATTTTTCTGAGTGTTGGCCATCTTTTTCTATCGGGAGTAACTTTACTCCACACAGCATATAAAGGGTGTTTTTTTAAGAGCTTGATAACTTTTTTTAAAAAAAAAACGCATAAAATTTGCAAAATCTCATCGGTTCTTTATTTGAAACGTTAGATTGGTCCATGACATTTACTTTTTGAAGATAATTTCATTTAAATGTTGACCGCGGCTGCGTCTTAGGTGGTCCATTCGGAAAGTCCAATTTTGGGCAACTTTTTCGAGCATTTCGGCCGGAATAGCCCGAATTTCTTTGGAAATGTTGTCTTCCAAAGCTGGAATAGTTGCTGGCTTATTTCTGTAGACTTTAGACTTGACGTAGCCCCACAAAAAATAGTCTAAAGGCGTCAAATCGCATGATCTTGGTGGCCAACTTACCGGTCCATTTCTTGAGATGAATTGTTCTCCGAAGTTTTCCCTCAAAATGGCCATAGAATCGCGAGCTGTGTGGCATGTAGCGCCATCTTGTTGAAACCACATGTCAACCAAGTTCAGTTCTTCCATTTTGGGCAAAAAAAAGTTGGATATCATCTCACGGTAGCGCTCACCATTCACAGTTACGTTACGATTCGCATCATCTTTGAAGAAGTACGGTCCAATGATGCCACCAGCCCATAAACCGCACCAAACTGTGACTTTTTCTGGATGCATTGGTAGCTCTTGCAATGCTTCTGGCTGATATTCACTCCAAAATCGACAATTCTGCCTATTTACGTACCCATTGAGCCAAAAATGAGCTTCGTCGCTGAACACAATTTCTTTCTTTCTGAACTTTCTTAACAGAGCACGCATTTTGATAATAAAATTCAATGATTTGCAAGCGTTGCTCGTTAGTAAGTCTATTCATGATGAAATGTCAAAGCATACTGAGCATCTTTCTCTTTGACACCATGTCTGAAATCCCACGTGATCTGTCAAATACTAATGCATGAAAATCCTAACCTCAAAAAAATCACTCTTTATTTACTTTATATTCTTTCGTTTGTTTTATTTCGGTCTGTAATCAATACTTTATTTGAACTGAATATTGCCCTGGCTCAAGACCATTTTAGAATGCAAATTTACTATCATGATTTCTGGCCTGTGAAAGCCTCTTTGAAAAACTTAGTTAATTTTCATACTCCAAAGGAAATTGTAACTAAACTGGAATAAAATTGTTGAACTAAATTGGAGTTTGGATTTTGCTCAGATTGAGGAATACTATTTTTCTGAGTGTTGGCCATATTTTCTATCGGGAGTAACGTTACTCCCTACAGCATATACAAATTTTACAGATTTTAAAAAGTCATCGGACTTAATCAGACATGTCACAGAAATTCAGTTCTCACGTGAACATTTTTCGTTTTAATTCGTTTATAAGTAATTTGAGATTGCCAATGTTAACGAAAAAAGAGAGAGTAAAGTAGTTTTACACAAATTTTCTAAAAAGTTCATACTTCTGAGATTTATTTTACAAAAATATGACTTCAATTTCAAAACGTTTGAAAGCTGAAGAAGTAAATGCAAATCGTTGCAATTTTGAAAACATGAATTAAATCGTTACAATTTTGAAAAAGTCTATTAATTCGTTTTTGTAAAATTTCGGTGTCTGAACATGCGTGAGAGATACATAGATCACAATAAATCAGTAATACATCATCACTTATCACTTAAAACCCTATGCTTGAATATTATTTGTTTTGTGATAAGCCTCAAGGTGTATTTATACAAGACAAAACGGACTTGAATTTCTTGTTTCTATGTATATATTTGAGCTGACAGTACGGCTTACCAGACAAAGAAATATCTATTGTTGTAGAGTCAACAACAGAATATTGCTCTGGCCCCAACACCTTATATTAATACTTCTTGATAAGGTCGTTAAACCAACAATTGTTATCACCAGCGACGGCTACCGGCGTTTTTTCTTGTGTTGGAGTTTAAATTTACGAAATACACATGCACTAAGCTGGGTCGCGAAAAAAAATGCCCAGAAATGAAGATTGGATTGGTTAATGTTGATCAGCAAATTTGTGACTTGTTTTGAAAAATAAATAGAATAAATCAATACTTTTCGAATAATGATTATAGGGTGGGCCATTTAAAATTATAAATTAGAATTGGCTATAAAAAAGTAATATTTTTAAAAATTTCTGGTTTTATTGGAAAGTTTGAACTTTGTCATTTAATAATGGAACACAGTACCGATCAATCTAAAATGCAAAATTCTTCCCAACGAAATGAGAGAAATATTCAGTTTCTGAGAAAGATGACGAGTTGATGTTGATGGATGCTCTTGGACATTCTCTGCCAAAGCAGCAATGTTTTTGATTGAACGCACTGGACGAGAACCATTTTCCAGTTTCATGAACTCGCTTCACAAATTGACGCCAAAACTAAACTGAAGGCTGATCTCTTCTCAATAAATTTTCACGTAAATTTCTTACAGTTTAACTCAGACTCACTACTTTGGAAGTAAATTTTTAATATTTCCCAAATTGTACTGAAGGCTGATCTCTTCTCGAAAAATTTCCACGTAAATTTCTTACAGTTTGCGTTAAAGACCCACTACTTTGGAAGTAAGTTTTTAATATTTCCCAATTTTGTTTGAGCGTATAACGACAAATTTTGCAAACACAAACCTGAAAATAAAAATGAATGGTATTCTAGCTTTCGCAGTCAAAGTAAACGGTAGTTCACATTTAAAATCTTAAATGGCCCACCCTATATTAGACGAAAAGTGGCTTTACTGATTTCTTTTTTATGAAAATAATTTTATTGAAAAGATGGAGTTTCCATACCTTCCGATATCCATCACTTAAGCACCATTCGAAAGGTATTGACAGCAATTATGTTTTTTTTTTCAGAAAATACGAAAAAAATTCAGATGTCACTATGAAAATCAAAAGAAAAAATATAAACTTCCAATAATTTGTGTAATAAGTTATTTAAAGCCATGAATAAATATTTATACTAAAGTGTTTTCAAGGGTCTATTCCGAAAAAATGACAAAAAATGCAACATAAAAACAAGTAAAAACGGCGTTAAGTTCAGCCGAGCCAATCTTTATAAACCCTCCACCATTCCACAGAGGCTGACGATTATCGTAGAAGGGCAGTAACATTTTAGAAAAATTAATTTTTTATATAAATAATATATATTAAAATATTGAAAAAATAATTTTAATACAATATTTTTATTATTCCAAACCACACTTATAGAGCAAGGCTACCAATACGTTTATACTATATGTATATGTATATCGAAATATTACTTCAAGTCAATTCAAAAAGTAAATATAAGGCAGGAATCTTCAAAAAATAAATATTGGTAGATAGTGGGTGCTCAATTCGTTGTATTTCCATCATATTTTAATTCCAAAAGTACACATTTTGAAAATCCACTATCTCTCACGTACACAATGCAAGGTAACCTTTGGAAAATATTCTACTTACCAAGGGCTAAATAATTGCCTTTGGAATACCCGATTCATGTATTCTAGTTTTCGAGATATCGGACAATCAAAATTCGATATATATATACACCCGATATGTGAAAAACCTATATATCTCCGATCTCAAACGGAATTTGGACCAACTCTTTTTTGGAAAATATTCTACTTACCAAGGGCTAAATAATTGCCTTTGGAATACCCGATTCATGAATTCTAGTTTTCGAGATATCGGACAATCAAAATTCGATATATATACACCCGATGTGTGAAAAACCTATATATCTCCGATCTCAAACGGAATTTGAACCAACTCTTTCTTGGAAAATATTCTACTTACCAAGGGCTAAATAATTGCCATTGGAATACCCGATTCATGTATTCTAGTTTTCGAGATATCGGACAATCAAAATTCGATATATATATACCCGATATCTGAAAAACCTATATATCTACGATCTCAAACGGAATTTGAACCAACTCTTTTTTGGAAAATATTCTACTTACCAAGGGCTAAATAATTGCCTTTGGAATACCCGATTCATGTATTCTAGTTTTCGAGATATCGGCTCTTCAATGTCACAACAATACATGGGCTAAAATGGCCTATTTTGTATAGTTTTTGGACTTTGAAATTGTAAAAAATTGTTAAAAAATAATTACATAATTCCTTTCTATTTTTATTATTTTTAGTGTTTTTATTAAAAAATATTTTTTAAATACGTTCCACAAGCTAAATTGGTTTGTGTCTTGGGTGTGGGATGTATTTAACTTACGAATTTATCTTCACAGCCTTCATTTCATCCTATTATCCTACAAATTAAACATTTGTAAATCGACTTTAGGTCTTTTAAGACTGAAATCGATTGATTTTACATATGTAGTCTGAAAAGGTTACAAGATTTAAAAAATATACCCATTTCAGACTGCATGCGAAATCGAGCTGAAATGTCAGATCCCGTGACATTTGTAAATTGGCTTTGAGCTGAAATCGATTGATTTCGCATGCAATCTGAAAAGGCTTTTATGTCATTTCAGCTAGATTTCGCATGCAGTCTGAACAGATCATAAGCTTGCCAGATTGCTTTGAACTCAACAAACGGCTTACGTACATCATCTTTATAAAAGCTACCCCTATTACAAATCCTCTCTTTAGTGTGAGATTTAGGAGAGTAATCACTCTCTCTCTCTCTCTCTCTCTGTCAGACTCTGATAGTCGTCATACGCTCTTTGTGTTTGTAGCATCATTAACTCTCGGTTACAATGCGCCTGCATCGCTTTTGTATACTCTGTAGTAGTAGTTGTAGTTGTTGCTACTGTTGTGAATACAGACTTTGTTGTGTGACGCGCGTGTGAATACCCCCTCCATACATATCACCACAATGTTAACAAAACCCACCGTTAAGTCCGAGGTATTTCAGTCAGTATTTTGTACTTATGCCAGAGAGTAGTAGCAGCAGTTAACGCAAACGGATGACGACGTACGGAAAAAGCGCCTAAAAATCAATAGCAACAAACTCTGTGAAGTACAAGAAAAAAAAACCAAACCAAAGTGGTGGAAGAAAATACCTGAAGTTGAGGAACAGCTAAGAAAACAAACAAGCCAGCCTAATAAAATGATGTGAAATTCTAAAACGATAAAAACATAAATAAAAGTCCTCACTCGGTGGCGTGTCTGAGAAATTAACATTAATTTAAGCTGGCAACAAAAGTAATGTGTTAATTGCTTGAATATCAAAGTTAACTGAAGCCAAAAAACCAACCAGCAGCGAAGAGACCAAGTGGGACACTTGCAGAATATCAACTAACCTCCAGACAACAAAACAACTAACATCCATATTAAAGAGACTTCCGTAACGATACCCAAAAAGACTTTACACTTATCAAGTTTTTTAGTATACCAAAGATTTATGGCTGATTTTAACTGCTTAAATTAACACACGAACTTGAAAAGGATCACTTTAAATTAAAATAACGGAAAATTATACAAACAAATTGAAGAGGAGACACTTAAGCACTAACAAAAGTATCTATACAACAATATTTACACCCACGACGCGCGTACGTAAGGATAACGAGACGTACGTACAACGTACACACTACGTAAGGCAGCGCAACGCAACAATCGTTAGGCTCTCACGCCTGCCACCCACCCACACAAGCTCAGCACTTTGCACAAAGATTTTATTTATAAGACGGGAAGGAAGGAAGCAACTACAGACGTCAGAGCAAGCCCCAAGCGCCCACTCCACCAAGCCACTCACAGTACAGTTGTCAATTTCTCACGGCAGAATACGTCACACTCTCACTCACTCACTCTCTTTTAGAGTAAAAGTGCAACAACACTCATAAGAAGAAGAAGAATTAGCAACGATGTTGACTTTCAATTCATCGAAACACCCACGTTCGACGACGTCATCTCGATTAATTTGCACATTTGCATTTTGTCTTGTCGCTGCCGTCGCCGCCTGTATACCAAGTTTGTGTCAAGGTTATGTTATCAAAGAAGATGAAAGTTTCCTGCAACGTCCCTACTATGCCTCGCAGGGCGACATCGAAGACCTGTTCGCCCGTCTGGCCAAACAATTTCCGGAAACGGCCCATGTCGAGACCATCGGCCGTTCGGTGGAGGGACGACCGCTCGTCATCCTGCATATAGGTCAGAATATGCGTCAACGTAGCCTGCTCACGCCCATGGTCAAATACATAGCCAATATGCATGGTGATGAGACCATTGGACGCCAGTTGATGGTCTATTTAGCGCAATACCTGTTGTACAACTACAACAGCAATTTGGAGGTGGCTCAACTGGTGAACACCACGGATATCTATTTAATGCCCACCATGAATCCGGATGGCTTTGAAAGGTCACAGGTAAATATGTCACCATACACACACACACCCTTTTTAAAGGTTGTGGAGTTTTCCCAAAGAAAACTCTTCCAAGTGCTTTAGAAAAAAATTTATTGTGCTACGCTTTAATTGCGGTTTTACTGATAACAGCTGTTCCCAGACACAATTCTTCGTTGTTTGTGTTCCGTAAACACGAAGACAGCAGTTGAAAATGATAGAAAATGTGTGTATGTATCTCGTGTGAACGTGGGGAAAACTTTTCTATTGATAATAAGTGCCAACAACAAGTGTTAGTAGCGAATGGTGAAAAAGGGAAATTCTAGATTTGAATTGGAGATTTGTGAAAAGTGGCAAAAGGTTGAAGTATATGAACCCAGTATGGAATAGAGTTGATATATAACAACTTTCTATGGATTGATACGATGTCCTTGTATGCGAAGGTTCTTCAAACTAAGCCATGAAGGTTGGAAATAATTACTGTGCTAAGCATCCCACAAATCTGTTCATTATATGAAGTCTTCAGACACAGACTTCGTACAGAATTCTGTTCGACTGTACGACCATATGAAGTCCCTTTATGCGATGGTTCCTCAAACTAAGCCATGAAGGTTGAAAAGCACTCCAATCCGATCCGACATTTGCTGACATACGACAAGTCTGCACATTCTCTGAACTCTTCAGACATATTCGTAACGACGTCGTAAAGAATTCTGCTCTACTGTACGACCATATAAAGCCCTGTATGCCAAGGGTCCTCAAACTACGCCCTGAAGTTTAAAAAGAATGCTTTTACTAACCAAAAGATTCGACATTTGCTGGCATCCACCAAGTCTGCACATTCTCTGAACTCTTCAGACATATTCGTAACGACTTCGTATAGAATTCTGTTCGACTGTACGACCATATGAAGCCCTCTATACCAAGAGTCCTCAAACTAAGCCATGGAGGTTGAAAATAATTCTTGTGCGAACCAGACGATTCGACATTTGATGACATCCGATAAGTCTGCACAGTCTCTGAACTTCTCAGACATATTCGTAACGACGTCGTAAAGAATTCTGGTCTGAGGGATTTTTGCTCAGGGATTATTTTTTGCGTAATAGCCATTTATTCTGACATGTCTCTACGAATTCGTAACGATTTCTGACTCTTAGTCCGAGGTATTTTTGTGTGTTTGTTTTCTGTATTTTGATGCGGCATTTGCTGACATCCGACAAGTCGGCAGATTCTCCGAACTTTTCACAAATATTCGTACCGATTTCGTAAAAAAAATCTGTTCGACTGCTCGGCTCGATTAAGTTTTATTTATTTATTTCCGTCAGCTCTGAATGAATTCGGCACGATTTTTGAACTCTCTGGTCTGAGTGATTTCTTTTTTTGTCCAGGCACAATTTTTTGCTTAATAGCCATTTATTCCGACATGTCTGAACGAATTCGTAACGATTTCCGACATATTAGTACAGAATTCTGTTCGACTCGCCGTTTTATTTATTTTTTTCCGTCAGATTTGAAGGAATTCGGTACTCTCTGAACTCTCTGGTCTGAATGATTTTTGTTTTTTGTCCAGCGATTATTTTCTGCGTAATAGCCATTTATTGCGACATGTCTGAACGAATTCGTAACGATTTCAGACATATTAGTACAGAATTCTATTCGACTCGTCTAAGTTTTCTTTATTTTTTCGTCAGCTTTGAAGGAATTCCGTACTCTCTGAACTCTCTGGTCTGAAGGATTTTTGTTTTTTGTCCAGGGATTATTCCGACATGTCTGATTTCCGACATGTCTGATTTCCGACATGTCTGAACGAATTCGTAACGTTTTCTGATCGTTAGCCTGAGTTTCTCTGTTTTATTTTCTGTGTTTTGGTGTTTTTCGCTTGTTTTTGTTGATTGAAGATTAGTTGGCATCATGGTTCAGTGAAAGTGTGCGGACATTGCATCCTGAAGATGCTGGGTTCGATTCCCTGCCGGCGCATAAATGCATAACCTTGACAAATTTTTGTCATAAATTAAAATTTTTTCAGGCAAAAATTTTCTCTTGTGAATCAAAATAATACCCGGGATATAGGGGAGCGATGAAAAAGGCAAGAGATTCCCGCTAAAGTTGAAAATGTACCACGACGAAGCCAATATAAAAATCTGAGTTTAAATTTATCATCTACCCAACCTTGTTTCTTGGATTTTTTATATTTTGATTTTCCTTTAATATTTAAAAAATATTATAATATTTCACAGATAATGTGAAATAATATTTAAAGCAAAACAAAATATCTTCAGAAATTGTTAAAACCTTGCTTCAGAAATCCATGCGCTGGCAAAAACATCATAATTTCTTCAGAATTTATATAAGATCAGAAGTCGGAAGTACCTTCAGAATTTCCAAATATCATATTTCCATCGCAAAGTAAAAGTTTTAGAAAATATCTTCAGAAATTGTTAGAACCTTGCTTTAGAAATCCATGCGCTGGCAAAAACATCGGAATTTCTTCAGAAAGATATCGATCAGAAGTCGGAAGTACCTTCCACAATTTCCAAACATCATATTTCCATCGGTCAGACTATATGTCATACGACTGACTGAAAATATGTGTTCAGAGTCTATCAAAGAAATCTTGAAACCTCCCAGTAAACCAAACGTTCAGAAATTGGTCTGAAATCGTTAAGACGTGCCGGCAGAAACATCAGAATTTCTTCAGACTTTTTATCAGATGTCGGAATTTCCTTCATTAATTTTCAAACATCAGAATTTCTTCAGACTTTTTATGAGATGTCGGAATTTCCTTCATGAATTTTCAAACATCAGAATTTCTTCAGACTTTTTATGAGATGTCGGAATTTCCTTCATGAATTTTCAAACATCAGAATTTCTTCAGACTTTTTATGAGATGTCGGAATTTCCTTTATGAATTTTCAAACATCAGAATTTCTTCAGACTTTTTTTCAGATGTCGGAATTTCCTTCATTAATTTTCAAACATCAGATTTCCCTCAGGCATGTCATTTAAACTTCGTTTTCAATCAAATGAACCAATTTTCCAACCCACCATCAATTTAAGTAATATCTGTCTCCTCCTACCTCTTGAAGAACCCTAAAATGCTATGAGTAGCACCTCTCTACCACCTTCACATTCAAAATTCAAACAGTAAAGCGTCAAGATAGTAAATATTCAAGATAGTAAATATTCAATTCAATTACATCATCCATCAATTTCAAAAATATCTGCCCCAAATGTCATTGTGCGAAGACCTCTGGCAGAAACCTGAAGTGTTGTGAGTACCGTCTGACCACTTTCACCAATTCAAACAGTAAAGCGCCAAGATAGTAAATATTTTCAATCAAATGGACCAATTGTAGACCATCCATCAATCCACCATCAATTTCAAAAATATCTGCCTCAAAATGTCATTGTGCGAAGACCTCTGGCAGAAACCTAAAGTGTTGTGAGTAGCACTTCATTGCCGTCTGACCACCTTCATCAATTCAATAAACAGTAAGCGCCAAGATAGTAAATATTTTCAATTAGATGGACAAACTATAGACCATCCATCAACTCACCATCAATTTAAGGAATATCTCCCTCAAAATGTCATTGTGGAGGACCTCTGGCAGAACCCTAAAGTGTTGTGAGTAGCGCTTAGTTATCGTTTGACCACCTTCACAAGACTTGAAGATAATTTAGTCAATTCAGTTATCCATATCTCTCGTTTAAAAATCTATTTGTTACAAATAAGAGAGACTTTGTGGAAAGGAAAATTAAAATTAACAATAACTTGACTTTAGACAGAAGTTTGATTATTTTTTTATTTATTATTTTTTTGTTACAAATAAGAGAGACTTTGTGGAAATGAGTTTAAAATTGACAATGGCCCGACTTTAGATAGAAGTTTGATTATTATACCCTCCACCTCCAGGATGGGGGTATACTAACTTTGTCATTCCGTTTGTAACACCTTGAAATATCGACCTGCGACCCTATAAAGTATATATATTCTTGATCATCATAAAATTCTAAGACGATCTAGCCATGTCCGTCCGTCCGTCTGTTGAAAGCACGCTAGCATCTAAACGAAAGGAGCTAGAACGTTCAAATTTTCCATAAATGCGTCTTAAAGTCGTAGATTGAAAGGGGCGAAATCGGCCCAAAGGGAAAAATTTTTCCCTCACAAGGGCTAAAAATACCCATAATAATCCCTAATATTTTAGAGTATTTAAGCATATTTTTCAATATGCCTGCTTGTACTTACTTGATATTGGCTATGAGCCCCTATAACAAAAACGTCCACCATAAAGTGATTCTTATTTGTAGGGGGTGAAATGGGGCAAAAAAGGGATAAAAATGGTACATATTAAACTACAATAGCTAGCAACACGAAATTCGGTGTGTACATTCCTCTAATTGAGTAGATACATAATATAAAAGTATTTTTTCCAAATTCGTACTTTTTGAGGGGTAAAATAGGAATAGAGGGATAAAAATGGTACCAACCAAACGGCTGTACCTAGAATAATGAAATTCGGTGTATACATTCCTCTGATTGCATAGATAAGTATAATACACTGATTTTTCAAAATTCGTACTTTTTGGGGTTAAAATGAAAAAAGGGGATAAAAATAGTACCAATCTAATGAACGCAGCTAGAGTCATGAAATTCGGAGTATACATTCCTCTGAGTGTGAAGACACGGAAAATAAACTGATTTTTCGAAATTCGTACTTTTTGGGGTTAAAATGAAAAAAGGGGATAAAAATAGTACCAATCAAATGACCGCAGCTAGAGTCAGGAAATTCGGAGTATACATTCCTCTGACTGCGAAGACACGGAAAATAGACGAATTGTTCGAAATTAGTACTTTCAAGGGATACAGAGGGTACAGAGGGATAAAAATAGTACCAACTAAACGACTACAACTAGAATGATAAAATTCTAATTGCGTAGAAACGTCAAGGGGGTAAAAATGGTACCAACCAACCAATGGAATCATGGAATTCGGTGTATACATTCCTCTGACTGCATAGACACGCAAAATAAAAAGTTTTTTTTTCCAAATTCGTACTTTTTCTTTTACGGCAAAAATTGGTTGAATCATGAAGTTAGGTTATTTTGCACTATGTACGTCTGATAATGGATTTTCAAAATTTGTACTTTTGAAATTAAAATAGAATGGAAATACAACCAACTGTAGCACCCACTATCTATCAATATTTATGGCTTTGAAAATATTTTCGAAAATATAAATAAAAAATAATAATTTTTTGAATTGACGTATTGGTAGCCTTGCCTTATAAGCGTGGTTTGAAATAATTAAAATATTATATTTATTTATAAAATTAATTTTTCAATATTTGTATTTGTTTTGGTTTGGCTATATTTTAAAAGAAATTGTATTTTCCTGTAATATTAGTGCACTTCTACGAAAACCGACAACCTCTGTGGAATGCAATCCATGGTGGAGGGTATAAAAAGTTCGGCCCGGCCGAACTTAACGCCGTTTTTACTTGTTTTTTATTAATTTTATAATTTCGAGGGTTTCCTTTTGGTCTAGTCAGAAGGGGAAATACATGTTTTTATTTTGGAGATTTAAATTTGCAATATGTTGAAATAACTCTAAAATAATCTTTTAATTTTTTATTTTGGAAATTTGTAGAATGTTAAGATAACTCTAAAATAATATTTTAATTGTGTTTTTTTTTTTTCAAAAAAGTGTCCTTTTTTGTGATAGAGTTTGTGTGAATAGCATTTTGCTTTACAAAACTAGCCAAGGCTTTTGTTTTGTGAATTATAATAGGCTGTAAATTCTGCAATTTCATGTTGGCTGCCTTCTTTTTTGGGTATTTCTTGATTTTTTGAAGCAGACTAACACCTGATAACGTGACTTTCGTTTTCTTTGTCCATTCAGATGTTAAGCCACTTAAGGCACTTAAATGTGGTTAAATAAAGTTTTTTTTCTCGCTGCTATTGCTGCTCTACACACAAAATTGTAAGGCCAAAAACGTCGCATGGCGAAATTATTCAATATTTTCAATTTCAATTTCAGTTGAAGTTTATCGGTTTTTTGTTTTGCTTTTTTTGTTTTTTTTTTTTTTGTTTTTAATAGAGGAAAACATTTAGCATGTTTTGGGACGTGAGTTAACTGGAAATTAACTGGCAATTTTATTGTTACCAAAACAAATTTCAAATGTATGTGGATGGATGGATGGTTGGATGAATTGATCACATGTCGCGGTGTATTGCCGCCATCGTCTGTACTGTATGTGTATTGCCTGGGTGACATTGATCATTGATTTACAATATGAAAAATGCGGCTTAGGAATTCCATAGAAATTCATCAAACCCCTCCACGGAATAAAGGGGTTAGTTTAAGCTAAACAAGATCAATGAACTGTTTACACTTGCCATAAGTTTTATGAGGTTTTGAATTCTGGGGCCATTAGGCACGAAATATAGATCAAAATAGTTTAAAATCAATTTGATTTAAAGATCATTGAACTTTTGCCGTTGGTATCTTAAGGCCTTTAATGGGTTAAGGTATTTATGGAGGGAAAATGTCAATGCCGTGAGTCATGAACATGACCACAAGAATCTCAACAATGAAGTTGCTCAATGGATCACATACCCTATAGAGTGTAACGAGGTTCCCCTTGAAAGGTTTCTAACGTAGTACATATTTTTTAAATATGTTCGCTATGGAAGCTAACATTCTGGGTTTAAATATAGGGTGGGACATTTAACATTTTTAATTAGAATCGGCTATAAAAAAGTACGGATTATTTTTTCATATTTCTGGTTTTATTGGAAAAGTTGAACTTTGTCATTTAATAATGGAACACAATATCATTCATATGACTACCACGACTGGCTCGGCAGTACCTCATCCGATCAAACCAATTTTTCAGTACAGCCCAAAATCCACACCAAACAGTTGCTTGTTTTGGATGCATAACTTCTCAATAGTCACGTGTGAGTTCTCTGAACCCCCTATGCGGCAATTTTGCTTATTGACATAGCCACCGAGATGAAAATGAGCTTCATGAAGGCTGAACTGAAGGTCGATCTCTTTTGGAAAATTTTCCACGTTAATTTCTTACAGTTTGCGTTAGAAGACTCACTACTTTAGAAGTAAGTTTTTAATATTTCCCATCTTTGTTCGAGCGTATATTGTCCTATTTTGCAAATATCAATCATAAACCTGAAAATAAAAATAAAAATAAAAATAAAAATAAAAATAAAAATAAAAATAAAAATAAAAATAAAAATAAAAATAAAAATAAAAATAAAAATAAAAATAAAAATAAAAATAAAAATAAAAATAAAAATAAAAATAAAAATAAAAATAAAAATAAAAATAAAAATAAAAATAAAAATAAAAATAAAAATAAAAATAAAAATAAAAATATAAATAAAAGTAAAAATAAAAATAAAAATAAAAATAAAAATAAAAATAAAAATAAAAATAAAAATAAAAATAAAAATAAAAATAAAAATAAAAATAAAAATAAAAATAAAAATAAAAATAAAAATAAAAATAAAAATAAAAATAAAAATAAAAATAAAAATAAAAATAAAAATAAAAATAAAAATAAAAATAAAAATAAAAATAAAAATAAAAATAAAAATAAAAATAAAAATAAAAATAAAAATAAAAATAAAAATAAAAATAAAAATAAAAATAAAAATAAAAATAAAAATAAAAATAAAAATAAAAATAAAAATAAAAATAAAAATAAAAATAAAAATAAAAATATAAATAAAAGTAAAAATAAAAATAAAAATAAAAATAAAAATAAAAATAAAAATAAAAATAAAAATAAAAATAAAAATAAAAATAAAAATAAAAATAAAAATAAAAATAAAAATAAAAATAAAAATAAAAATAAAAATAAAAATAAAAATAAAAATAAAAATAAAAATAAAAATAAAAATAAAAATAAAAATAAAAATAAAAATAAAAATAAAAATAAAAATAAAAATAAAAATAAAAATAAAAATAAAAATAAAAATAAAAATAAAAATAAAAATAAAAATAAAAATAAAAATAAAAATAAAAATAAAAATAAAAATAAAAATAAAAATAAAAATAAAAATAAAAATAAAAATAAAAATAAAAATAAAAATAAAAATAAAAATAAAAATAAAAATAAAAATAAAAATAAAAATAAAAATAAAAATAAAAATAAAAATAAAAATAAAAATAAAAATAAAAATAAAAATAAAAATAAAAATAAAAATAAAAATAAAAATAAAAATAAAAATAAAAATAAAAATAAAAATAAAAATAAAAATAAAAATAAAAATAAAAATAAAAATAAAAATAAAAATAAAAATAAAAATAAAAATAAAAATAAAAATAAAAATAAAAATAAAAATAAAAATAAAAATAAAAATAAAAATAAAAATAAAAATAAAAATAAAAATAAAAATAAAAATAAAAATAAAAATAAAAATAAAAATAAAAATAAAAATAAAAATAAAAATAAAAATAAAAATAAAAATAAAAATAAAAATAAAAATAAAAATAAAAATAAAAATAAAAATAAAAATAAAAATAAAAATAAAAATAAAAATAAAAATAAAAATAAAAATAAAAATAAAAATAAAAATAAAAATAAAAATAAAAATAAAAATAAAAATAAAAATAAAAATAAAAATAAAAATAAAAATAAAAATAAAAATAAAAATAAAAATAAAAATAAAAATAAAAATAAAAATAAAAATAAAAATAAAAATAAAAATAAAAATAAAAATAAAAATAAAAAAATAAAAATAAAAATAAAAATAAAAATAAAAATAAAAATAAAAATAAAAATAAAAATAAAAATAAAAATAAAAATAAAAATAAAAATAAAAATAAAAATAAAAATAAAAATAAAAATAAAAATAAAAATAAAAATAAAAATAAAAATAAAAATAAAAATAAAAATAAAAATAAAAATAAAATAAAAATAAAAATAAAAATAAAAATAAAAATAAAAATAAAAATAAAAATAAAAATAAAAATAAAAATAAAAATAAAAATAAAAATAAAAATAAAAATAAAAATAAAAATAAAAATAAAAATAAAAATAAAAATAAAAATAAAAATAAAAATAAAAATAAAAATAAAAATAAAAATAAAAATAAAAATAAAAATAAAAATAAAAATAAAAATAAAAATAAAAATAAAAATAAAAATAAAAATAAAAATAAAAATAAAAATAAAAATAAAAATAAAAATAAAAATAAAAATAAAAATAAAAATAAAAATAAAAATAAAAATAAAAATAAAAATAAAAATAAAAATAAAAATAAAAATAAAAATAAAAATAAAAATAAAAATAAAAATAAAAATAAAAATAAAAATAAAAATAAAAATAAAAATAAAAATAAAAATAAAAATAAAAATAAAAATAAAAATAAAAATAAAAATAAAAATAAAAATAAAAATAAAAATAAAAATAAAAATAAAAATAAAAATAAAAATAAAAATAAAAATAAAAATAAAAATAAAAATAAAAATAAAAATAAAAATAAAAATAAAAATAAAAATAAAAATAAAAATAAAAATAAAAATAAAAATAAAAATAAAAATAAAAATAAAAATAAAAATAAAAATAAAAATAAAAATAAAAATAAAAATAAAAATAAAAATAAAAATAAAAATAAAAATAAAAATAAAAATAAAAATAAAAATAAAAATAAAAATAAAAATAAAAATAAAAATAAAAATAAAAATAAAAATAAAAATAAAAATAAAAATAAAAATAAAAATAAAAATAAAAATAATAATAATAATAAATGTTATTCTACCTTTCATAGTCAAAGTAATCGTTAGTTCAAAATTAAAGTTTTAAATGACCCACCTTGTAAAGGGTGATTTTTTAAGACTTGATAACTTTTTTTTTTTAAAAAACGCATAAAATTTGCAAAATCTCATCGGTTCTTTATTTGAAACGTTAGATTGGTCCATGACATTTACTTTTTGAAGATAATTTCATTTAAATGTTGACCGCGGCTGCGCCTCAAGTGGTCCATCCGCTTAGTCCAATTTTGGCATTTCCACGTTTTTGAGTAACAGAGGCCCAATTGCTGCGAACGGCGACGAATCGATAATTGATGGTCATCATTAACATTGGCCGATACAGCTGCGATATTTTCTTCAGTTCGTACTCTACGTAAGCGTCTTGGTGGTTTAATGTCCAACAATGTAAATTTGGTGCGAAATTTAGTCACAATAGCCCGAATAGCCGCTTCAGTGGGTCGATTAAACTGACCATAAAATGGAAGCGTGCGATGAACTTTCTTAACAGAGCACGCATTTTGATAATAAAATTCAATGATTTGCAAGCGTTGCTCGTTAGTAAGTCTATTCATGATGAAATGTCAAAGCATACTGAGCATCTTTCTCTTTGACACCATGTCTGAAATCCCACGTGATCTGTCAAATACTAATGCATGAAAATCCTAACCTCAAAAAAATCACTCTTTATTTATAAATTTCGTTTTCATTATATTGTCTAGTAAATATCGAATACTCTGGAAAATTGAAAATTTGTAGCTAAGCTTAAACTAAAATATTTAAATGTAAAATTCAAGTATTATTGTCTACTCAATTAGGCCAGAAACCGCTTTTCAGGTTCTTAAAACAGCTGATTAATTGTTGACAGCTGTTGTTGTTCGAAAGACTTTCTCTTAGTCCACACCGATCCCATTATGTGTAAATAACATAAGACGGATTTAACAATTTAAATATAATATTATAATATTTAATATTTAAATATAGCCAGCCACACATTTGTTTTGGGGGAATTGTTTTTATCACGTTCATAAAAAATACAGTAACCAAACAATATATCTTGAGACGTTTGACCGAATTAATAAGTCATTCGTACGTACATACATCAGCGACATCTGCAGTTGGCAGACATCATTGCATTCCAGCTGAGTGATTTGTTGAATCTACACCATTTTCAATTGAATTTGAGAAAATGCTAATTGAAAATATAACATCATATTAAGATAATACAAATTAAAATTGAGGAATGTAAATTGAAATTGAGAAAAAAATTGAAATTCAGAAATGTAAATTGAATTTGGGAATATACTATTGAGAATATTATATTGAGAAATAAACAATTGAAATTGAGAAAATACAAATTGAAATTCTGAAATGTTACTTGAAATTGAGAAACTAAAAATTTAAATCCAGAAAAATTGTAAATTGAATTTGAGAATTTACAGTTTGAATATCAAGAGAAGTAAACAATTGGAAAAGCGAAAATACAAATTAATTTCAGTTTAGATTTCTGAACAGCTATTTATTTATTCTCAATTTCAATTTTCATTTCTGAATTTCAATTGACATTTTCCCAATTTAAATTTTCATTTCTCAATTTCAAATTGTATTTTCTCAATTTCAATTTTCATTTTTCAATTTCAAATTGTATTTTCTGAATTAGAATTTACATTTCTCATTTTCAATTTGTATTTTCTCAATTTCAATTTGCATTTCTGAATTTCAAATTGTATTTTCTGAATTTCAATTTACATTTCTCATTTTCAACTTGTAATTTCTCATTTTCAATTTGTATTTTCTCAATTTCAAATTGTATTTTCTGAATTTCAATTTACATTTCTCATTTTCAATTTGTATTTTCTCAATTTAAATTTTCATTTCTGAATTTCAATTTGTATTTTTTCAATTTCAATTTAAATTTTCATTCCTCCATTTCAAATTGTATTTTCTGAATTTCAATTTGCATTTCTCATTTCCAATTAGTATTTTCTCAATTACAATTTATATATCTAAATTTCAACTTGTAATTTCTCAATTTCAACTTATATTTTCATAATTTCATCTAAAAGTGATGTAGATGATGATTCATTCTCCTTTTGGTTTTATCTATGTATTCCATTATCTTTGTCTTTTTTCCATATACAAATTGCCAAGAAAAATGTGTGGTTAAAAATTCGGATAGTGTGAATTGGCCTTTAAATTGAGGTGGGAGAGCATAAATATGAATACTAGTCTCCAGCAAAGATAAAAAGAGAGTTTTTTTTTAGTTTTCAGTCAAATTGTTGTAGAATTAGGTTAGAATTTTATTCTTTTTTCGAACACTCCCATAAGGAGAGTTTACACTTAAAATGAAATGCTTAAAGTAGATTATGCCAAACATTTAAAAATTTATTTTTTTGAACTGGGGTATTGTCCTGGCTCAAGACCATTTTGCATCTATATTTAATAGAATGCAAATTTATTTACAAATGGCATGGTGACATTTATTACTTGGCTGCAGACTACCACGATCATGATTTCGACCATGTCAAAAGTCTTTTCAAGTGGCTTCGCAGCGACTTTTCAACATCAAACCCGGCCTCTATAAGGAGATGATTCTCACAAACGAACGAGAAGCACAACTCACTTGCCGAATTTGCGTTTAAAAAATCGCACCAAGTAATAAAGTACACATGCCATCTTACAAGCATCTCATTGAGTTGCATATGTAAGTATGTGTATATGCAGGTATAGTTACCCAGCAATACTTTATTTTTTATAGAAAATTCAGTTACATAGAACTTAGATTTAGTAAACACTGTTGAAACTCTGCATGACTTGAATGCAGTAGGATCATGTACAGACCGAAAATTTGTATAGAGCTGAATCTATGCATGCTTCGGTTGCAATAAAAGAAGCAAATTGATAATGGTACATTAGGTACAACACACACGACTATCATGAAAAAGAGTTCCATATTCAAATTCCGACCACGGTATTTCATTTGTAAACTGGACATGCCATTATTAAAGGGTGATTTTTTAAGAGCTTGATAACTTTTTTTTTTAAAAAAACGCATAAAATTTGCAAAATCTCATCGGTTCTTTATTTGAAACGTTAGATTGGTCCATGACATTTACTTTTTGAAGATAATTTCATTTAAATGTTGACCGCGGCTGCGTCTTAGGTGGTCCATCCGCTTAGTCCAATTTTGGCATTTCCACGTTTTTGAGTAACAGAGACCCAATTGGTGCGAACGGCGACGAATCGAAAATTGGTGGTCATCATTAACACTGGCCGATACAGCTGCGATATTTTCTTCAGTTCGCACTCTACGTAAGCGTGTTGGTGGTTTAATGTCCAACAATGTAAATTTGGTGCGAAATTTAGTCACAATAGCCCGAATAGCCGCTTCAGTGGGTCGATTAAACTGACCATAAAATGGAAGCGCGCAATGAACTTTCTTAACAGAGCACGCATTTTGATAATAAAATTCAATAATTTGCAAGCGTTGTTCGTTTGTAAGACGATTCATGATGAAATGTCAAAGCATACTGAGCATCTTTCTCTTTGACACCATGTCTGAAATCCCACGTGATCTGTCAAATACTAATGCATGAAAATCCTAACCTCAAAAAAATCACTCTTTACATCCCAGTAATTGTTCTAAATCGAGACATCCCCACAAAAATCAACGCTTAATCTGCAGGTTAGTAAGCGAGAGATACTGCATCTCTCCCTTATTAAACTGCTGGGTAGCATCGCATTCCTAGTTGTACAATAAATTTTCATGTGTAAACGTCCCCTTATGGTCTCAGAGAGATATTTGAAAAATATTGTTTGGAATAATTTTTTTTCCAGAGAAATAAATAAATAAATCGGGAATTTTTCAATGATTCTAGTTTGAGAAAATAGATTTGCTTTCGAAAATCACAAAAAATATATATATTAAGGGAACTCACGTTAAAATTTCCTAATGTAGGAAAGAGGAAGAATGCAACTCTGTAATGTCATTGATGTGACTTTTGCAAATGGAAAGGGGTAGGTACGTTCTGAGAAAATATTGGGGCTGAAAAAAGTTGGGGATTGGTCATACATTTGGATCCACAAGTGGCCTCCTTGGGTCAGCGGTGGTAGCAAATTAAAAAAAAAAAAAACAATAATATTAGTATGATAGCCCCCTTAAGGAGCCGTGGTAGGGGGTATGTGTATTCAGAAAAAATGTTGGGAAGTGAAGATTATTGGGTGTCCGTCTTATATTTAAACCCTCTGGGGGCGACTCCGATGCAATTTTAGGCATTTTTTTATTTTTACGCCTTTTCCCCTTACCTTTTTTTATTTACGATAAAATTTTATTAACTTTGGCCAACGTACCTCGTTCCCGTCGACTAGTTCTATTCTATATTGTTATTTAAACCATTACCAATATAGATAGATATTTTTTATTCTATAAATATAAGTACATTTTATACCATGTGTGTATTTATTTTATTTAAACAATAGTTTGTTTTTCTCGCCTCCACTCAAGCTATGTCGCTTGACAATTCTCGTTCGTTCTCCCTCTATCTGACGTTGGTTAATCTGGAATCAGCATTTCTAAGTCATTTCAATTCAAAAGTATAAATTCATGATGTTTTTGTTGTGAGCAAATACTGGCACAAAGAGAGGGTGCTGGGGGACAGCAGTTTCCCCCCTTTGTGTATATTCCAGTCATTCGATCTAATTGCAGCCAAAAACAATTTCAAGCAAATTACACGTTTTGTAATGAAATGCAATAACTTTGAGCATGGCTTGGCTTGGCTGCCTGTTGTTTTTTGAATGGTAACACAGAATAATGAGATTTGAAGTTGAATTGGAAGTAGAAATAGAAACATGAAGCCCCAAACATAACCCATTGACATTTTAGGTGGTTTAGTTTTTGTTTTTTTTATTCTTTTTTGTTAACGGTTTTGTTTTGCTCGTTGTAGACGCTTTTTGTTTTGGCTTTTCATTTTGGACAGAGAGATAGAAAAATGGCTGTGTTTGTGTACGCTCAGAGAATATGGATGTTCTTAAATTTCAGTAAACAATTTTATTATTGAACTTACCTTTTTTTACTCAAATTTGAATCAAAACCGAAACAAAAATTCCCATAAGAAATTCAAGTTGAAACCTAAAACGAAATTTTGCGTGGCGATTTGTTTGGCAGTAATTTCCCAGCAAAAAATATATTTAGATTTTGGAAGCAGTGCATCCATTGAGGACACAATAAATTAAAAAACTCTGCATGACTAGCAAGCAATAGAGTCATGCAGAGACCGAAAATTCCGATAGAGCTGAATCTCTGCATGCCTCGGTTGCAATAAAAGAAGCGAAATGAAAAAAAACACACATCGTGTTTTTAACAAGCAAATGACGAACTACACCATTTTCAGCTGAAATTGAAGAAATACAAGTTGAAAATTAGACATGAAATTGAAAAAAATACAAATTAAAATTCAGAAAATACAATTTGAAATTGAAAAAATGCAGAGTGAAATTCAGAAATCTAAAATAAAATCAATTTGTATTTTCTCATTTTCAATTTTTTATTTCTCATCAAATAGAATATTGTCAATTATCATTTCTGAATTTAAATTTTAAGAAATGAAAATTGAAATTGAGAAAATACGAGTCGAAATTCAGAAATGAAAATTGAAATTGGGAAAATACAAGTTGAAATTCAGAAATGTAAATTGAATTTGAAAATCAGAAATGAAAATTGAAATTGAGAAAAAAAAAACAAATTGAAAATGAGAAATTTAAATTGAAATTCAGATAATAAATTTGAAATTGAGAAAATGCAGAGTGAAATTCTTAAAATACAATTTAAAATTGAGTAATGATATTTGAAATTGAGAAAATAAAAATTGAAATTCAGAAATCCCAATTAAAATCAATTTGTTTTATAATCATTATCAATTTTTTATTTCTCATCTAATAGAATAGTGTCAATTTACATTTTTGAACTTAAATTTTAAGAAATGAAAACGAGAAATGAAAATTGAAATTGAGAAAATACAAGTCGAAATTCAGAAATGAAAATTGAAATTGAGAAAATCATAATTTAAATTGAGAAAATCATAATTGAAATTCAGAAAATACAACTTTAAATTGATAAAAAAGCAAAGTGAAATTCTGAAATGAAAAATTAAATTGAGAAAATGAAAATTGAAATTGAGAATAAACCAATTGATATTCAGAAATCTATATTTAATTTATGTTTTTTCAGTTTCAGTTGTTTATTTTTCATCTAATGAATATTGTCAATTTCAATTTACTTTTCAAAATTTCAATCTGTATTTGCTCAACTTCAATTTACTTTTCAGTATTTCAATTTTTAGTTTCTCAATTACAAATTTATTTTTCTGAATTTCAATTTGTATTTTCTCAATTTCAGATTCCATTTTCTCAATTTCAATCTTCATTTCTGAATTTCACTTTGGGAAAATTCTCAATTTCAAATTGTATTTTCTGAATTTCAATTTTCAAATCTAATTTTTAATTTGTATTTTTCCAATTTCAATTTACATTTCTGAATTTCAACGGAAAATGGTGTAGTTTGAAATTTTACTTTTCTGAATTTCAATTTTTATTTTCTCAATTTCAATTTTCATTTCTGAATTACAAATTGTATTTTCTCAATTTCAGATTCCATTTTTTCAATTTCAATCTTCATTTCTGAATTTCACTTTGAGAAAATTCTCAATTTCAAATTGTATTTTCTGAATTTAAATTTTCAAATCTAATTTTTAATTTGTATTTTCCCAATGTAAATAAATTTGCATTCTATTAAATATAGAAGCAAAATGGTCTTGAGCCAGGACAATATCCCAGTTCAAATCAAATATTGATTACAGACCAAAAAAATGCAAACGAAAAAACTAAAACAAATGAGCGTTGGCACGGCAGAAGTATTTCTGGGTAACTATACCTGCATATACACATACTTACATATGCAACTCAATGAGATGCTTGTAAGATGGCGTGTGTGCTTTATTACTTACGCAAATTCGGCAAGTGAGTTGTGCTTCTCGTTCGTTTGTGAGAATCATCTCCTTATAGAGGCCGGGTTTGATGACGAAAAGTCGCTGCGAAGCCACTTGAAAAGACTTTTGACATGATCGAAATCTTGATCGTCGTGGTAGTCTGCAGCCAAGTAATAAATGTCACCATGCCATTTGTAAATAAATTTGCATTCTATTAAATATAGATGCAAAATGGTCTTGAGCCAGGACAATATCCCAGTTCATTTCTGATTTTTTATTTTTTGAATTTACTTTTCAGAATTTAAATTTTTATTTTCTCAATTTCAATTTACTTTTCTGAATTTCAATTTTTATTTTCTCAATTTCAATTTACATTTCTGAATTTCAATTTGTACTTCATCAATATAATGTTGTATTTTCTCAATTTCAATTTAAAATGGTGTAGACATTTCATTATTGCATCCCATTAATTGGAGACAAATCCCACAAAAATCAGCACTTACTCTGCAGTTTAGTAAGCAAGGGATACTGCATCTCTCCCTTACTAACCTGCTGAAAGCGGAGCAGGATTTTTTGCTGGGTTGTTTGATCACAAAATCCACTTGCAAATCTAATATAAATATTTACTCCACCAAAACTTTGATAGCTATTGTGTTAATTGGAACAATCGTTCTCGTCCAATTTTCGATCTTTCGAAATATAATTCCGTGCGCAAGTACTTTTTGGAACTGAACAAGAGTATATGCTCTTGAAACTAGAGATAATATGTACTCAGTGTACTCAGTTTTTCATTTGGTGACCTTTTCTTCTTTTTACAGGACTTTTAATTTCCAAAGGATATATTATGTCTTAATAATTTATTTTCATACTTTCGAGAGTGATACACAGGCGATATGGGTATCAAATGAAAGGGAAGAATATATATTAAAAATACTAAAAATTACATGCCTCTATCATTATTAGTGTAACATTAACAACCATTTCAAGCTTCTCCCTTAAATAGTAAAAAATGAATAAACTAAATAAATAAGGGGGATAACTTGAAATTGTTGTTAATACTAAACTAATACAGATAGAAGTAATATATTTAAAATATTTTTAATAGATATTCTTACCTTTCATTTCATATCCACGTCGCCTTTGTGTGACTAGTTAAAGTATGCAAATAAATTATCTAAACATCTATATCATTTAGAAATTAAAAGTCCTGTAAAACGGAGAAGGGATCAGCAAATGAAAAATTGAGAAGACAGTTGTTCTACAGGTCTAATAAAATAAATGTAAAATTGTTGCACAGTGTAATATATACAAATCCAGTATAATTTCTACAAATAATTAATAATTTCAAATAATTAATAAATCATTTGAAATGTTAAAAAGTACTGTTAATGGCATTTCTCAATTGCATTTGTGTTCAAATTGTACTTTTTTTCAATTTCAAATTACTTTTCTGAATTTTAGGTTTTATTTTCTCAATTTTAATTTACTTTTCTGAATTTAAATTTTTTCCTTTCTCAATTTTAATTATACAAATAATTAATAATTTCAAATAATTAATAAATCATTTGAAATGTTAAAAAATTTGAATTTTAGGTTTTATTTTCTCAATTTTAATTTACTTTTCTGAATTTATATTTTTATTTTCTCAATTTTAATTATACAAATAATTGATAATTTCAAATAATTAATAAATCATTAGAAATGTTAAAAAGTACTGATAAAATTTTTGGTTGAACTTTGCCATTTAATAATGGAACACAAATATTAGTCTTATCACTACCACGACTGACTCGGCAGTACCTCAACCGATCAACCCAATTTTTCAGTACATGACCCAATGATGCCGCCAGCCCAAAATCCACACCAAAATGTTACTCGTTGTTGGTGCATTGGCTTCTCAATAGTCACTTGAGGGTTCTCTGAACCCCATATGCGGCAATTTTGCTTATTGACATAGCCACCGAACTGGAAATGAGCTTCATGAAGGCTGAACTGAAGGCCGATCTCTTCTCCAAAATTTTCCACGTCAATTTCTTACAGTTTGCTTTAAAGTAAGTTTTAAAGTTTACTTTGGAAGTAAGTTTTTAATATTTTATTTTTTTTATTTATTTATTCATTCGACTTTAAGCCTTTTAGGCCAAATTAGTCGCAGTAAGATATGGCAATACAATTCAATTTGAGCATATTAAAATTAAGCCCAATAGTAAGTTTTAATATTACATTTTGCAAATGTCGAACATAAATCTGAAATCTGAAAATAAAAATTAATGTTATTCTACCTTTCAAAGTAAAATTTAAAATTTTAAATGACAATTTTTTATTACCATTTTATCTCATTATTTGTTTCACATTTTTTTCGAGTGTAAACGATCAAAAACGTTAACAAATTTTGTTCAATTTTACACAAGTCTCAGTATGCAAATTGTTTCTTTCTAATTATGCATAATTTTGTTGGTAAAAAGACGAAACGGCCGACGAGTTGAGTGATGATTATTGTGGGAGGTTTTTTTTGAAAATGTTGAAGAGTTAAGTTGTCGATTGTGTAACTGCATTAATTACGTTCCAAGCCAATTTAAATGACACAGACACAAATTAATAGAAACATAACAAGCAAACATGGCAGCCAACCAATATCGCAACAACATGTTAAAAAATTGGGGCTGGTTCGGTTTGGGTGTTGACATCTCAGCACAACATTATGTGATGAGACTTGCTCTTCTTTAATATGTTTATAACATGTTGCTAGGATTTGACCCCATCTACAGATGGCCATAAAAATTTAAATGATTTGATGTTGATTATTCATATTTACTGGCTGCTGTTTTTTGGCACTCACTGTATTGCTTTGCATTTATTTGCCTAATTATTATTCACGTGATTACAAATCGAGTTTCATTGATTTTTGATTTAATTAAAACTGAAATATTTAAGCTTTTGTTAATCGTGTTTTTAAATTTTAATTTTTATTGAGAGATTACAAACAATAAGTGGTAGGGGGATTAACAACCTTTACCAGCAAGAAAATCTCCGGCTCCGTATTCAGCAGGTTAGAGTACTGGAGAGAGATGCAGTATCTCTCGCTTACTAAGCTGCAGATTAAGCTCGAGATTTTTGTGGGATATGCCCCGAATTAGAGCAATTGCTCGCATGCCTAGTCGAAATATGAAATGTCGCTCACGGAATTTGAACCTGAGACTCTTTTCATGATAGTCCTGGCGCACAGTGGTTCAGAAACAAAATCCATCGGATAAAAATTCAATAACTTTTGTTCTAGTAGACATTTTTGAGTTCTGTAAAAAATCAAAATTAGACAAGGACCCATGGATTATTTTGAGATATTAACATATTAACAACAAGCGAATGCGCCGCTGAGCACAGTGTAATATTTCCATACAAGCTGCGGCAAAAATTAGAAGGAATAGAGCTAGAACCTTGAAATTTCGCACACTTCCTTTATATCGTCAGATTAGATCAAAAACAAGTTTTTTTTTTTTAAATCCGCCCACAACCACGCCTACCTCCCTTGTAACATAAAATGAGAAAACCCCATAAATTTCTAATTTTAATATACAAGTTAATACAAATCATTACCAGTGATTTATTTTCAGTCCAAAATTAAATGAAAATTGTCAAAGCCACGCCCAACGCCCACATAAAAATTTTTGTTTTTTACGATTTTCGAAATTTTTAATAAAAATTATTTTATTTTTTAATCGATAACTTTTGAACTTAATAAATAACTTAATAATATATATATATCGGCTCCATATTTATATGCCCTCGCATGCCATTCCAAATCTTACATCCCTAAAGTATGCTTTAAAAATTATTTCAAAAATGTTTCACAAGAAAAACAAATAATGTATTGCTTCATTTTTGGTTTAGAAGGTTATACCATTTCAGTAATTACATCGATGTTTGCAATCATAAGCAGAATATTCCTTTTAAAATGAATAAATAAGACAAATGTTATTTGTTATTTGTTATATTTTTATTTTATATTTGCAAATATTTATTTGTTATATTTGCAAATGCCGAGTCATCGGTCGGCCTCGCGAATATTTTTTATTCTATAGAAAATTAAAAAAATACTAAATAAATACAACCTTCAGGTTAAACACTGTCTGAAAAGGATAGCGAAAAGGTAATTACATTTTTTAAATGCAAAAGAACACTTCAAGAGCCTCTGTAATCTACGAAATAAACGAAATTGCAATGAGATACAAGGTTTTCGAGATACATCCCAATAAAATAACCTCTATTATGATGAAATTTTCAACTATTTTGGAATTTATGAACTTTAAATGCATACACAGCTAATGTCTAATTGTCGCGATATTGGCAAAAAATTTTAGGATATGTTTAATAGGAATGTTCTTTCAGTAAAGTAGAGATTTGGGCATTTTTTGGGAATTTTTTTTTGCCACTGATAATACACTGTGCGGCGTGCTTTATCCAATGCACCACATCAAGTGATGCGATATTTTTCTCTATTTTTATGATTATTATTCGTGCCAGCAACAATAGATTTTTTTGGAAAAAATATTTTTTTTTGATAAAAAAAAAACATTTTTTTTAAATCATTTTTTTATTTTGAAAAAATATTTTTTTTTTTCAAAATTTTGGAAGATTGTTCCTAAACCACTATTTCTATTTGTATGCATATTTAGAAATAAAGGGTGATTTTTTAAGAGCTTGATAACTTTTTAAAAAAAAAAACGCATAAAATTTGCAAAATCTCATCGGTTCTTTATTTGAAACGTTAGATTGGTCCATGACATTTACTTTTTGAAGATAATTTCATTTAAATGTTGACCGCGGCTGCGTCTTAGGTGGTCCATCCGCTTAGTCCAATTTTGGCATTTCCACGTTTTTGAGTAACAGAGACCCAATTGGTGCGAACGGCGACGAATCGAAAATTGGTGGTCATCATTAACACTGGCCGATACAGCTGCGATATTTTCTTCAGTTCGCACTCTACGTAAGCGTGTTGGTTGTTTAATGTCCAACAATGTAAATTTGGTGCGAAATTTAGTCACAATAGCCCGAATAGCCGCTTCAGTGGGTCGATTAAACTGACCATAAAATGGAAGCGCGCAATGAACTTTCTTAACAGAGCACGCATTTTGATAATAAAATTCAATAATTTGCAAGCGTTGTTCGTTTGTAAGACGATTCATGATGAAATGTCAAAGCATACTGAGCATCTTTCTCTTTGACACCATGTCTGAAATCCCACGTGATCTGTCAAATACTAATGCATGAAAATCCTAACCTCAAAAAAATCACTCTTTATTTGTAGCCTTCATGAATACCTTTAAATTAATGTATAACCGGGATTTATCCGACTTATATTTCCTAAATGAGAGTACCAATATTTAAGGTACCTTCACCGAAAATTTTAATTTTAGTAAAAAATTTGCAAAAAAAAAAAATACGATATTTTTTTTATAATATTTTAGAGTTTATAAAGCCATGCACTACTACAGGTGAAGCGATATGTTCGTCATTTGTTTGTTAAAAGCACGACGAGTGTATATGTTTTAGTTTTTTTATTTTGCATGATTCTATTGCATCCGAGTCATGCAGAGTTTCAGCAATGTTTACTTTATTGCAGCCTCAGTAGCTCCAGAATGGGTGCACTGCTTCTAAAATGTAGATATTTTTTTGCTGGGTATTATAATATGAATATAAATTTTTCTCAGTTTAAATTAAATTTTTAATTTTTTATTATTTTTAATTTTTTATTATTTTTAATTTTTTAATTTTTTATTTTTTTTATAATTTTATTATTTTTTAAATTTTATTATTTATTATTTTCGAAATTATATATTATTTTTTTAATTATTTTATTATTTTTTAAATTATTTTTTAGTTTTTTTATTATTTTTTTCTGAAAATTTGAATTTTAGTAAAAGTTTTGCAAAAAATTAACATATTTTTTTTAATAATGTTGCACTGTAAGTGATGCGATATGCTCTGCATTTTCTTGTTAAAAGGAAGACGAGTGTATATGTGTTAGTTTTTTTCATTTTGCTTCTTTTATTGCAACCAAAGAATGCAGAGATTCAGCTCTATTTGAATTTTCGGTCTCTGCATGACTCTATTGCTCGCGAGTCATGCAGAGTTTCAGCAATGATTACTTTATTACAGTATCAGTAGCTCTAAAACGGGTGCACTGCTTCCAAAATGTAGATAATTTTTTTGCTGGGTATTGTAATATGAATATCAATTTTTTCTCAGTATAAATTATTTTTTAATTTGTATTATTTTTTAATGTTTTAACGTTTTTTAATTTTTTGTTATTTTTTAAATTATTTTATTATTTTTTTCTGAATATTTGAATTTTAGTAAAAAATTTGCAAAAAATTAACATAATTTTTTTTAATAATGTTTTAGAGTTTATAAAGCCAATTCTCAGTTCAAATTATTTTTTAATTTTTTATTATTTTTTAATGTTTTATTATTATTTAATGTTTTATTATTTTTAAATTATTTTATCATTTTTTAAATTATTTTATTATTTTTTAAATTATTTTTTAATTTTTTATTATTTTTTAAATTATTTTATTATTTTTTAATTTTTTTTATTTTTTTTTCTGAATATTTGAATTTTAGTAAAAATTTTGCAAAAAATTAACATAATTTTTTTAATAATGTTTTAGAGTTTATAAAGCCAATGCAGCACTGTAAGTGATGCGATATGCTCTGCATTTTCTTGTTAAAATCACGATGATGCGATTTATTCATTTTGCTTCTTTTATTGCAACCGAAGCATGCATAGATTCAGCTCTATACAAATTTTCGGTCTCTGCATGACTCCATTGCACCCTAGTCATGCAGACTTTCAGCAATGATTACTTTATTGCAGTCTCAGTAGGTTCTACAATGGGTGCACTGCTTCCAAAATCTAGATATTTTTTGCTGGGTATTGTAATATGAATATCAATTTTTCTCAGTTTAAATTATTTTTTATTATTTTTATTATTTTTATTATTTTTTAATGATTTATTATTTTTTTATTTTTTAATTTATTTTTTTATTTTTTAAATTATTTTATTATTTTTTAAATTATTTTTATTATTTTTTAATTTTTATTTTTTTATTTTATTTTTTTTTCTGAATATTTGAATTTTAGTAAAAATTTTGCAAAAAAATAACATTTAATAATGTTTTAGAGTTTATAAAGCCAATTCAGCCCTGTGAGTGATGCGATATGTTCTTCATTTGCTTTTTAAAAGCACTACGAAAGTCTATTCGAATTTTCGGTCTCTGCATGACTATTACACCCTAGTCATGCAGAGATTCTGCAATGATTACTTTATTACAGTCTCAGAAGCTCTAATACGGGTGCACTGCTTCCTAAATGTAGATACTTTTTTGTTGGGCATTCTAATATAAATATATTTTTTTTCTTTGTTTAAATTATATATTTTTATTTTTTCTTATTTTTTAATGTTTTATTTTTTATTTTTATATATTTTTTATTATTTATTACTTTTTAAATTATTTTATTATTTTTTTAATTATTTTATTATTTTTTAATTTTTTGCCTGAGAGCCACTTTGCATGGAAGCTGTTATTAAGAAGAATTAGATGAACCTAATGAAATCATAAACATTGTGTTGTCTTCAAATAATTCTGCTAAATAAAATGACCTTAATTGAGTTTCTAATCTGTGTCAAATTCAAAAACAAATTCAAACAGATATTGCTCAAGTGATAAGTGCAAAATAAAAAATCGTGACTGCCCAAACACCTGCCCTTCTCCCCGTCCACGTCCATTGCTCTTTTTCTGTTGCTTATTGATGATATGGCTTTTCCAGTTTGTTTTTAGAGCAATCAATAATTATTTTACATAAACAAAAGCTTTGCAAAATTTTATTTTAATTCGTCTGTCTGCTGAATTGATCAGCACTCCAAAGATTGTAGATTTTCTATGATGTCGTCTATTTGCTTAGGCTCTTATTAGGAGGAGTAGTATGCAAATTGTTGGAGGGAAACGCATTTTTGCGCTGCCTTGATCTTAATTGATCGCAAAGAAATACAATGTATGGACACGAAAAAATCGTGATTGTAAAAAAATTGTATGTAATTAGTATTTATTTAAATCCAAGATAGATATTGCAAATTTATGTTCTTTCATCTAAGATTACACTGTCCGACAGTCCATATTACACTTTAGCCAAATGATATACATCTGAAACTATAGGTAAAATAGAGTTAATTGGCATTTTTAGTTTTTCATTTTCTCATCAAAGGACTATAAAGTTCCAAAGTATACAATTTTTCAAAAATTATTTTTAATACTTATTCGAACGCTATGACACCGGTATATATGGCAAATCAAAGAAGAGAACATGTGCTCAAAATACTTTAAATTTCAAGCTTCTATCTGTATTAGTTTAGTATTAACAACCATTTAAAACTTTGTTTCTTAAAAAACAAGATTATGAATAAACTAGAAAAACTAAGGGGTAAACTTGATATAGATGTTAATGCTGAACTAATACAGATAGAAGCATGATATTTAAATTATTTTGGACAGATATTCACCTCTTTAATTTGACACTAATACTGTTATCATAGGGTGCGAACAAATATATAAAATGTTTTTTTTAATAAAATTATTGTATCCTTTGGAACTTTGTAGTCCTGTGAAGGGGCTAAAAAATAGAAAAAAAGTCTAAAAATGTATTTTGTTTTATTTTTTAATAGCTAACATTCTAAAGCAAAAAAAAAACAATGTTTATAGAACAAAATTTATGCACAAATATAGAAGTTGTGATATTCTTTGTAGATGCAAATTTTTAAATATTTTTTTAATTTTTCTTTAAATAGCATGAAAAGTCCCATTACAAAGTATATAAAAAATATATTGTTTCATTTTTTAATAGCTGGCATCTTAACGAAGAAAACAAGTCATTTTTGAAGAATATCTATAAATAAATGTAGAAGTTATGAACCATATGTAGAAGTAAGGAAATTTAAAAAAATCGTGTGTCATTTTTACGAAGTTTTTGCTTAAAGTGATTTAGTCAAATGTAAAGACGGCATGTACTTCTGCAAGAAGGATCATAACTTCTACATTTATCCAAAGATTTTCTTTACCTAGGCCTTGTATTCTTCGCTAAGATGCCAGCTATCACAAACTATAATAAATAAATATTCTGTTATCTAATTTGTAAAGGGATTTTTCGTACTATTTAAACAAAATTAAAAATTAAGATTTTTTAAAAATTCTTTTGCGACTACAAAAAGTATCATAACTTCAACATTTATCCATAGATTTTTTATATATATAAATTGATTTCTTTCGGTTCGAATGTTAGGTATTAAAAATAAAACAAAATATTTTTTCCGACTATTTTCTCATTTTTTATGATTTCTTTCGTATCAGCAAAAATTGATTTTTTCGAAAAAAAAAAATAGAAAAGCACCATAACTTCTACATTTTCCCTTCTTTAAATAGGCCTATAAAAACTAAAATAAAATACACTCTTATCTAATTTGTAGAGGGATTTTTCGCGCCATTTAAACAAAAATTAAAAAAATAAGATTTAAAAAAAACTTTTGCGTCTACAAAGGATATTATATACATAAACTTACGTTAGAATGTTAGTTTTTAAAAAATAAAACAAAACATTTTTTCCGACATTTTTCCATTTTTTTCGTGCCAGCAAAAATATTTTTTTTAATTATATTTTTGAAGAAATTTGTCACCCTATTTAAACAAAAATTAAAAAATCTGATTTTTTATTTTTTTTCGTCTACAAAGATTATCATAACTTCTACATTTTCCATAGATTTTTTTACATCCCAACACTTTTGCGTTGGAATGGAATTTTCGTTCTTTTTTAAGATTTTTTTCTATTTTTTTAAGATTTTTTTTCCTGTCAGCAAAAAAAAAATAATTTTTTCCCGAATTTTTGAAGACTGTTCCTATACCCTAAAGGTAGTATCTTCGTGGAAAATTGGAATTTTAGTAAAAAAAACTTTCCATATTTTTTTAAATATCATTTTCGAGTTTAGGAAGCCAAAATGTATGAGAAAATGTTCAAAAAAATTTTGTTGCATAGTGGAATTAGTATTTACTTAATAAAGGGTGGGCCATTTAAAACATTAAATTAGAATCAGCTATAATCAGCTATACCGATTATTTTTTGAAATTTCTGGTTTTATTGAAAATTTTGAACTTTGTCATTTAATAATGGAACACAATATCATTCATATGACTACCACGACTGGCTCGGCTCCGATCAACACAATTTTTCTGTACAGCCAAAAATCCACACCAAACAGTGACTCGTTTCTTAAAATTTGCGTTAAGACTCAAAGTAGTGAGGAAGTAAGTTTTTAATATTTCACAATTTTGTTCGAGCGTCCCATTTTGCAAATGTCAAACATAGCCCTGAAAAAAAAAAAAAAATAAAAATAAAATAAAAAATAAAAATAAAAATAAAAATAAAAATAAAAATAAAAATAAAAATAAAAATAAAAATAAAAATAAAAATAAAAATAAAAATAAAAATAAAAATAAAAATAAAAATAAAAATAAAAATAAAAATAAAAATAAAAATAAAAATAAAAATAAAAATAAAAATAAAAATAAAATAAAAATAAAAATAAAAATAAAAATAAAAATAAAAATAAAAATAAAAATAAAAATAAAAATAAAAATAAAAATAAAAATAAAAATAAAAATAAAAATAAAAATAAAAATAAAAATAAAAATAAAAATAAAAATAAAAATAAAAATAAAAATAAAAATAAAAATAAAAATAAAAATAAAAATAAAAATAAAAATAAAAATAAAAATAAAAATAAAAATAAAAATAAAAATAAAAATAAAAATAAAAATAAAAATAAAAATAAAAATAAAAATAAAAATAAAAATAAAAATAAAAATAAAAATAAAAATAAAAATAAAAATAAAAATAAAAATAAAAATAAAAATAAAAATAAAAATAAAAATAAAAATAAAAATAAAAATAAAAATAAAATAAAAATAAAAATAAAAATAAAAATAAAAATAAAAATAAAAATAAAAATAAAAATAAAAATAAAAATAAAAATAAAAATAAAAATAAAAATAAAAATAAAAATAAAAATAAAAATAAAAATAAAAATAAAAATAAAAATAAAAATAAAAATAAAAATAAAAATAAAAATAAAAATAAAAATAAAAATAAAAATAAAAATAAAAATAAAAATAAAAATAAAAATAAAAATAAAAATAAAAATAAAAATAAAAATAAAAATAAAAATAAAAATAAAAATAAAAATAAAAATAAAAATAAAAATAAAAATAAAAATAAAAATAAAAATAAAAATAAAAATAAAAATAAAAATAAAAATAAAAATAAAAATAAAAATAAAAATAAAAATAAAAATAAAAATAAAAATAAAAATAAAAATAAAAATAAAAATAAAAATAAAAATAAAAATAAAAATAAAAATAAAAATAAAAATAAAAATAAAAATAAAAATAGAAATAGAAATAGAAATAGAAATAGAAATAGAAATAGAAATAGAATAGAAATAGAAATAGAAATAGAAATAGAAATAGAAATAGAAATAGAAATAGAAATAGAAATAGAAATAGAAATAGAAATAGAAATAGAAATAGAAATAGAAATAGAAATAGAAATAGAAATAGAAATAGAAATAGAAATAGAAATAGAAATAGAAATAGAAATAGAAATAGAAATAGAAATAGAAATAGAAATAGAAATAGAAATAGAAATAGAAATAGAAATAGAAATAGAAATAGAAATAGAAATAGAAATAGAAATAGAAATAGAAATAGAAATAGAAATAGAAATAGAAATAGAAATAGAAATAGAAATAGAAATAGAAATAGAAATAGAAATAGAAATAGAAATAGAAATAGAAATAGAAATAGAAATAGAAATAGAAATAGAAATAGAAATAGAAATAGAAATAGAAATAGAAATAGAAATAGAAATAGAAATAGAAATAGAAATAGAAATAGAAATAGAAATAGAAATAGAAATAGAAATAGAAATAGAAATAGAAATAGAAATAGAAATAGAAATAGAAATAGAAATAGAAATAGAAATAGAAATAGAAATAGAAATAGAAATAGAAATAGAAATAGAAATAGAAATAGAAATAGAAATAGAAATAGAAATAGAAATAGAAATAGAAATAGAAATAGAAATAGAAATAGAAATAGAAATAGAAATAGAAATAGAAATAGAAATAGAAATAGAAATAGAAATAGAAATAGAAATAGAAATAGAAATAGAAATAGAAATAGAAATAGAAATAGAAATAGAAATAGAAATAGAAATAGAAATAGAAATAGAAATAGAAATAGAAATAGAAATAGAAATAGAAATAGAAATAGAAATAGAAATAGAAATAGAAATAGAAATAGAAATAGAATAGAAATAGAAATAGAAATAGAAATAGAAATAGAAATAGAAATAGAAATAGAAATAGAAATAGAAATAGAAATAGAAATAGAAATAGAAATAGAAATAGAAATAGAAATAGAAATAGAAATAGAAATAGAAATAGAAATAGAAATAGAAATAGAAATAGAAATAGAATAGAAATAGAAATAGAAATAGAAATAGAAATAGAAATAGAAATAGAAATAGAAATAGAAATAGAAATAGAAATAGAAATAGAAATAGAAATAGAAATAGAAATAGAAATAGAAATAGAAATAGAAATAGAAATAGAAATAGAAATAGAAATAGAAATAGAAATAGAAATAGAAATAGAAATAGAAATAGAAATAGAAATAGAAATAGAAATAGAAATAGAAATAGAAATAGAAATAGAAATAGAAATAGAAATAGAAATAGAAATAGAAATAGAAATAGAAATAGAAATAGAAATAGAAATAGAAATAGAAATAGAAATAGAAATAGAAATAGAAATAGAAATAGAAATAGAAATAGAAATAGAAATAGAAATAGAAATAGAAATAGAAATAGAAATAGAAATAGAAATAGAAATAGAAATAGAAATAGAAATAGAAATAGAAATAGAAATAGAAATAGAAATAGAAATAGAAATAGAAATAGAAATAGAAATAGAAATAGAAATAGAAATAGAAATAGAAATAGAAATAGAAATAGAAATAGAAATAGAAATAGAAATAGAAATAGAAATAGAAATAGAAATAGAAATAGAAATAGAAATAGAAATAGAAATAGAAATAGAAATAGAAATAGAAATAGAAATAGAAATAGAAATAGAAATAGAAATAGAAATAGAAATAGAAATAGAAATAGAAATAGAAATAGAAATAGAATAGAAATAGAAATAGAAATAGAAATAGAAATAGAAATAGAAATAGAAATAGAAATAGAAATAGAAATAGAAATAGAAATAGAAATAGAAATAGAAATAGAAATAGAAATAGAAATAGAAATAGAAATAGAAATAGAAATAGAAATAGAAATAGAAATAGAAATAGAAATAGAAATAGAAATAGAAATAGAAATAGAAATAGAAATAGAAATAGAAATAGAAATAGAAATAGAAATAGAAATAGAAATAGAAATAGAAATAGAAATAGAAATAGAAATAGAAATAGAAATAGAAATAGAAATAGAAATAGAAATAGAAATAGAAATAGAAATAGAAATAGAAATAGAAATAGAAATAGAAATAGAAATAGAAATAGAAATAGAAATAGAAATAGAAATAGAAATAGAAATAGAAATAGAAATAGAAATAGAAATAGAAATAGAAATAGAAATAGAAATAGAAATAGAAATAGAAATAGAAATAGAAATAGAAATAGAAATAGAAATAGAAATAGAAATAGAAATAGAAATAGAAATAGAAATAGAAATAGAAATAGAAATAGAAATAGAAATAGAAATAGAAATAGAAATAGAAATAGAAATAGAAATAGAAATAGAAATAGAAATAGAAATAGAAATAGAAATAGAAATAGAAATAGAAATAGAAATAGAAATAGAAATAGAAATAGAAATAGAAATAGAAATAGAAATAGAAATAGAAATAGAAATAGAAATAGAAATAGAAATAGAAATAGAAATAGAAATAGAAATAGAAATAGAAATAGAAATAGAAATAGAAATAGAAATAGAAATAGAAATAGAAATAGAAATAGAAATAGAAATAGAAATAGAAATAGAAATAGAAATAGAAATAGAAATAGAAATAGAAATAGAAATAGAAATAGAAATAGAAATAGAAATAGAAATAGAAATAGAAATAGAAATAGAAATAGAAATAGAAATAGAAATAGAAATAGAAATAGAAATAGAAATAGAAATAGAAATAGAAATAGAAATAGAAATAGAAATAGAAATAGAAATAGAAATAGAAATAGAAATAGAAATAGAAATAGAAATAGAAATAGAAATAGAAATAGAAATAGAAATAGAAATAGAAATAGAAATAGAAATAGAAATAGAAATAGAAATAGAAATAGAAATAGAAATAGAAATAGAAATAGAAATAGAAATAGAAATAGAAATAGAAATAGAAATAGAAATAGAAATAGAAATAGAAATAGAAATAGAAATAGAAATAGAAATAGAAATAGAAATAGAAATAGAAATAGAAATAGAAATAGAAATAGAAATAGAAATAGAAATAGAAATAGAAATAGAAATAGAAATAGAAATAGAAATAGAAATAGAAATAGAAATAGAAATAGAAATAGAAATAGAAATAGAAATAGAAATAGAAATAGAAATAGAAATAGAAATAGAAATAGAAATAGAAATAGAAATAGAAATAGAAATAGAAATAGAAATAGAAATAGAAATAGAAATAGAAATAGAAATAGAAATAGAAATAGAAATAGAAATAGAAATAGAAATAGAAATAGAAATAGAAATAGAAATAGAAATAAAAATAAAAATAAAAATAAAAATTAAAATTAAAATTAAAATTAAAATAAAAATTAAAATAAAAATAAAAAATAAAAATAAAAATAAAAATAAAAATAAAAATAAAAATAAAAATAAAAATAAAAAAATATGAATGTTATTCTACCCTTCAAAGTCAAATAGAATGTGAAGAATTTTGCTTCTGAAAAAAAACAATTTTAAACAACTTCCAAAATTGTTTATATATAAATATAAAAAATAAAATATATATAAATATAAAATAGCACACGTAGTCCTAGAAATAACCTTCTGAATATTTGCTCAACTCGAATGTCTAAAATAACTATAAACCTTTGTAAGCCTTATATCGAATGTATGCCCCATAATCCCTACATATGAATATTTGTAAAACTTTGTAAATGTTAACATAATAGGATTGCATTAAATATTTATATATTTTAAGGTAATTCAATTTATAATTATTATTTCTTCCTCGTGTTTATCTACCACTAATTAATGTTCAATCAAAATAGGAAAACGTCTGCGTCTTCGTACACATTTGTTATAAACTCATTTAATAAGCTGAGTTTATTTTATTAATCGCATTCTGTTGTGTGTAAATTAGCCCACGTTTCAGGGAAATGATTAATGTGTGCACCGACTTAAGTGTTGTTAGCATTTTGTAGATTTACATAAAAAAGCATTCAAGTCTATATATGACTGGCGGCTAAATTGACAACAAAATTCGCCAGCTAACATTAAACTATTTTTTTAATTGTGCAAAGACAAAACAGAGTATTCCAAATCGCATTAAATAAATAAATCATTTTTAATTCACACAATTTTTTTTCAAATGTGAACTTGAGTGTTTCTCAAATTGATTGTTTGTGAGAAATTTTTTGTAAAAACTATTCATTTAATTTTACACATCCATTTTACTTTTTCTTTTCTTCCTTGTCTCCCTTGTCTAATGTTTTTTATCATTCTCCTTGTCTTTCAGGAAGGTAATTGTGAATCTTTACCCCATTACATTGGCCGCACCAATGCGGCCGGTGTTGATTTAAATCGTGATTTCCCCGATCGTTTGGATTCGCAGCAACAAATTCAGCAACGTTCGTTGACACGACAACCGGAAACGGCGGCCATTATCGAATGGGTGGTTAACAAGCCGTTCGTGTTATCTGCAAATTTCCATGGTGGCGCTGTGGTGGCCAGTTACCCGTTCCTAATACTCCTGAAATGGGAGGGGGAATTTTATCTCAAGAGGAAATTAACGAAAGCGAAAGGTAGATGTGAATATAACAAAAATATCAATATAGGATTTTTAGAAAACTACACCGTTTTCAGTTGAAATTGAGAAATGAATATTGAAATTGAGAAAGAACAAGTTGAAATTCAAAAAAAAAAATATTTTTTCTATTTTTATGAACTTTTTTTATTCCAGCAAATATAGATTTTTTCGAAAAAAAAAATTTTTCCCAAATTTTACCTTTAATTGAATATATAGCGGGTGCAATCAAAGCAATAGATAAAAAGAGAGGGTACAAATATTAAAGTTACATAGGACGAAAATATTTTATTCTCATTTTTTTTTCTCAATTTCAATTTGCATTTTCTCTATTTCAAATTTCATTTCTCAATTTCAAACTGTATTTTGATATTAAGAAATACACAATTGAAAATGAGAAAATAAAAATAATTTTCAATTTAAATTGTTGAATATCAATTTGTTTATTTTCAATTTCATTTTTGAATTTCAATTTTCATTTTCTTAGTTTAAATTTTCATTTCTCAATTTCTGAATTTCAATTTACATTTATCATTTATCATTTTCAATTTCTATTTTCATTTCTGAATTTCAATTTGCATTTTCTTGATTTTAAATTTTATTTCTCAATTTCAAATTGTATTTAGATATTGAGAAATAAACAATTGGAATTGAGAAAATACAAATCAATTTCTGAATAATTTGTTTATTCTCAATATCAATTTTCATTTTCTCAATTTGAAATTGTATTTTCTCGATTTCAAATTGTATTTTGATATTGAGAAAAAAAATCAGAGATGTAAATTGGAGTTGAGAATATACAATTTGATATTGAAAAATAAACAATTGAAAATGAGAAAATACAAATTAATTTCAATTTAAATTTCTGAATATCAATTTGTTTATTCTCAATTTCTAAGTTTAAATTTTCATTTTCTCAATTTCAATTTTAATTTCTGAATTTCAATTTTTATTTTCTCAATTTAAATTTTCATTGTATTTTAATATTGAACTTCAGAAAATACAAATGCAAATTAATTTCATTTCAAATATCGGAATATCAATTTGTTTATTCTCAATTTCAATTTTCATTTCAGAATTTCAATTTGAATTTTCACGATTTCAATTTACATTTTGAAATTTTAATTTGCAATTTTCTCGATTTCAATTTTCATTTCTGAATTTCAAATTGTATTTTGATATTGAGAAAAAAATCAGAGATGTAAATTGGAGTTGAGAATATACAATTTGATATTGAAAAATAAACAATTGAAAATGAGAAAATACAAATTAATTTCAATTTAAATTTCTGAATATCAATTTGTTTATTCTCAATTTCTAAGTTTAAATTTTCATTTTCTCAATTTCAATTTTAATTTCTGAATTTCAATTTTTATTTTCTCAATTTAAATTTTCATTGTATTTTAATATTGAACTTCAGAATATACAAATGCAAATTAATTTCATTTCAAATATCGGAATATCAATTTGTTTATTCTCAATTTCAATTTTCATTTCAGAATTTCAATTTGAATTTTCACGATTTCAATTTACATTTTGAAATTTTAATTTGCAATTTTCTCGATTTCAATTTTCATTTCTGAATTTCAAATTGTATTTTGATATTGAAATTCAGAAAATACTAATGCAAATTAATAATTTTAAGTTTCGGGAATATCAATTTGTTTATTCTCAATTTCAATATGCATTTCTCATTTTCAATGTGTATTTTCTCAATTTCAATTTTCATTTTTGAATTTCAATTTGCATTTTCACGATTTCAATTTACATTTCTGAATTTCAATTTCAATTTGCAACTTTCTCGATTTCAATTTTCAATTCTCATTTTCAATTTGTAATTTCTCAATTTCAATTTAAATTTCTGGATATCAATTTGTTTACTCTCAATTTCAATTATTAATTTTGAATTTCAATTTTCATTTCTGAATCTCAATTTGCATTTCCTCGATTTCAAATTTCATTTCTCATTTTCAATTTGTATTTTCTATATTTCAATTTACATTTATAAATTTCAATTTACATTTATAAATTTCAATTTACAATTTTCTCAATTTCAATTTGTGTGTGGGAGAGGCTCTCTTACACCAACTTATGCTCCCCGAATTGGTAAATCAATTGTGTTCGTGTAAATCGAGTGGGAGAGGCGCTCTCACACCAACTTATGCTCGCAGAGTTGGTAAATCAATTGTGTTCGTGTAAATCGAGTGGGAGAGGCTCTCTCACACATCATCCTATGCTCGCACAATTTCTAAATCAGCTGTTTCAATTTGTATTTTCTTAATTTGAACTGAAAATAGTGTAGATTTTGTCCGCCTTGTGTAACTTTTAACCACTGTGTGGCACAAGAGAGGTCCTTCAACTCTCTCAATATGAAAAAAACTAATGTTATTATCTCTCGCTACCTCTCTCTTTACTTCGTCGTTTTTTCTCTTGTTTTATAATTAAATTCTTCACCTTCAGTAAATTGCACATTTCAAAAAATCATTATTAATGTCACTTCGTCATACTCCGTTTTTTTCCATCGTCTTTTTCTTGCAGAGCTCACCATGAATGCTGTGAGGACAGTTTAACACCCGACGATCGTGTCTTCAAGCTGATGGCTCACACCTATGCCGACAATCATCCGATCATGCGCAAAGGCACTAATTGCAATGACACCTTTGCCGATGGCATCACCAACGGTGCCCATTGGTACGAACTGAACGGTGGCATGCAAGACTTCAACTATGCCTTCAGTAATTGCTTCGAGATGACAATTGAGTTGTCATGTTGCAAGTACCCGGCTGCCACAAGTCTGCCGGCCGAATGGCAGCGCAATAAGCGCAGTCTCATGCAACTGCTGAAGCTGGCGCACATCGGAGTGAAAGGCATTGTGAAAGATGTCAACGGTTATCCTATACATGATGCAACCATTGTGGTTTCCGGCTTGGAGGAGAAACCCATACGTACGACACGCCGAGGAGAATACTGGCGTCTGCTGACGCCCGGCATCTACAACATACAAGCTATGGCATTCGGGTAGGATTTCCATATTACATACGAGCATATCGTTACGCCAAATATAAAAAAGACTCAACTCGGTTTTTTTTGCAAGTCGAGATTTTTTGACACGATTAAACTTTGGTTACAATTAACAAAATTTTAGATTTGAAAAAAAGTGAGTTGAGTCTTTTTTATATTTGGGCAACGATATATGCATATTTTGTTGTGTGTTTCTTTTGATTATAATTTTGTGTGGTTGTTGTGCGAGATTTTTTCTTTCATTTGCCTCTCTCTCTCTCCATATTCCATTGCATAAGATTAATAAAAACCCGTTTTCTCCTTTTTTCGTTTCGGCGGGACTTGATTTTTGATCTCGTTACAGTTACCAGGCCAGTGCAGCGCAACAACTCCATATAACGAACGACAACAATGTGGCACAGCGTTTGGACTTTACCTTGTCACCCGTTGAAACCAACTATGATGGTATTAGCAGTTTTTATAGTCCATATTTTTTTAGGCATTAAACAAAAGTCGTCTCTAGCCCCACAAGTGGTTTTAGTCTACTTACATCTATATTTTACAAAAAACATTTTCTTTTAATTGTTGTTGTTTAGATTACACACACACTCGCTCACACTCACATTTTCTCTTCACACCTCAAAAAACCCCTTTCACTCTTTTAATCATCCATCCACCCGCGCGCTATACACTACCCCACACCACCACAATTAAAACGACATTATTTTTATGGAGCTGGTAACGGAAGATTAACATGGGTTTAAACTTTGTAATTTGTAATGCCAAAAATGTTTGCTTTTAATTGAGCCAGAGACGGGAGGAGATATGTTGTAGGTGTTATTAGCTATGTTAAGAGTTCGTTCGTTTACTCTCTGGTCGTTGAATTGGAATAGGAAGTTTTGATTTGACAGCGTTCGCCAAAATCCCGCACGGGAGAGGCTCTCTTACACCAACTTATGCTCGCAGAATTGGTAAATAAATTGTGTTCGCGTAAATCGTGTGGGAAAGGCACTCTCACACCAACTTATGCTCGCAGAATTGGTAAATCAATTGTGTTCGTGTAAATCGTGTGCGAGAGGCGCTCTTACACCAACTTATGCTCGCACAGTTTCTAAATCAATTGTGTTCGTGTAAATCGTGTGGCAGAGACTCTCTTACACCAACTTATGCTCGCAGAATTGGTAAATCAATTGTGTTCGTGTAAATCGAGTGGGAGAGGCTCTCTCACACATCATCCTATGCTCGCACACTTTCTAAATCAGCTGTGTGAGAGGCTCTCTCACACCAACCTATGCTCGCACAATTGCTAAATTATTTGTGTTCGTGTAAATCGTGTGTGAGAGGCTCTCTCACACAATTTCTAAATCAGTTGTGTTCGCGTAAACCGTGTGCGGAGTTTTGGCGATCACTGCTTAGATTTTTTATTTTTCTCTCTATTTTTGTTTTGCCAACCAAAGTATAAATGAGGAAAATAAAGCGAATCAACGAGTATACGCTCTTTCTGTTAACACAAAGCCTTGCTTCCAATAAAATCAACCGCCAGGATTTGCCAACGTCATCTCTAAAGGAAAGCTTTCATATTACTAAGTTACCTTGTTTATATTAAATTGTATTAACAATTTTTGTATTAACCAAAGACAAAAAAATTTAATATAGTCACGGTAATTATAAAATATAATTAATAAAACGCTTATTGAAACGGCTACCACTAAATCGTAATATCGTAAAATATTTGCAAATATTTGCAGTTTCAAATGCAAAACAAATTGAGAATAAATTAGTTCTGTTCGATTGGTTTTACTAGCTTGATATTTGTATGGAATTTAGTAGCTTAACAATAAAGTAGCTTAATACTCTCTTAGTTACCGAGTAAGGTGGTGCCAGATTTTTATCTCTGATTTATTTAAATAAAATCCATGGATATAAATGTTGCCACCTTATCAAGTCTCTTAATTTTAAGCTAGTTAGTCCAGTCGAACAGGCCTATTTTTAATACAATGGAGTTAAATAGCAACAAAGGGAAAACATTTCCAGAGATATATATCGCGAAATATTTTCAAAACGAAGATAACCTTAAAAACTCACTCTCTTTCTCTATCGAAAGCTTAGTTTCAATGGCAAAAATTCCGCATATTCATAATTACACTATAAAACAAAAAAGGGAAAAATTAGTGTCCAAGCTGAAAAAAATATCAATTAAAATCAACACAAAAATTATGGATATTTTTTTAATTTTTACTAAAATTAAAATTAATTTTGGATATATTAATCCGATCGCAGCTTCATATATCTCCAATTAAACGTAATTAAGATGTCTACAAATACTGCGAATTACACTTCCACATAGAAACATTGGTTTAGGAAGAGCCTACAAAAATTTGGAAAAAATATTTTTATTTTTCGAAAAAAAAAATATTTCTTTTTTTGAAATTTTTTTTTTCGAAAAAATATTTTTTTTTTCGAGAAAATAATTTTTTTGTTAAAATATTTTTTTTTTTGAGATAATATTTTTTTTGTTAATTTTTTTTTTGAAAAAAATCTGGCACGAAAAGGTCGTAGAAAATAGAAAAAAAAAGTTGAAAAATACTGCGTTTTATTTCTTAATATCCTAAACAAAAACAATGTTTATAAGTAAAAAAATCTATGTAGAATTGTGGAAGTTATGATACTCTTTTTAGAGGCAAACGATTTTTTAGAAAGTTCGCTATTAAAAATAAAATATTTTTTACCGACTTTTTTTCTATTTTTTTTATTATTTTTTCGTGTCAGCAAATTTTTCCAAATTTTTGAAGACTATTCCCCTAAACCACTGTTTCTATGCGAAAGTGTAATTATATTTGTTGCCATCATGAGTACCAAGAAATATATTAGAAATTTTTTGAAAATTTTTAAATTTGTAAAAGATCTTGGAGAATTGCTATTTTTAGCCAATAAATTTCAGAGCGAAATTTTCAGTAATTTTTGTGTACAATGTATGTACAATTTTCAAAAAATCACACAATTACAATAAAAAAATCAATTGAAAATTTAAAAAAATATATTTTTATTTTATCTCAGCAAGAGCTGGATTTTCAGTAATTTCTGAGATATCAAACCTTTTTTTTCATTTTTTATGATTTTTTTGGTGTCAGCAAAAATAGATTTTTTCGAAAAAAAAAATAAATATTTTGAAAAATAAATTTTTGAAGACAGTTCCTAAACCACTGTTTCTATTTGAAAGTGTAATTATATTTATAGCCATCATGAGTACCTTTAACTTAACATATAACCAAGATATATGTTACATTTTTTTGCAGGAGAATTGCTAGCTTTAACACATTGAGTGTCACGTCGTACGTTTCCGTACGATACCTAACCCGTCGTGGGGTGCCACGTCGTACGTGCTTGGCCTCCTGGGAAGGTTCCTGCAAATTTCAGAGCGGAATTTTCAGTAATTTCCGAGATATCAGCAAAAATGAGGAAATACTCATGTGTATGTACAATTTTCAAAAAATCGCACAAATACAATTTTCAAAAAAAAAATATAAAATTAAAAAAAAAAATTTTTTTTTTTTTAAATTTTTTTTTCTCAAAAAAAAAAATTAGCAAATAACTACATTTGTGCTCTAAATAACCTGCACATTTCAGAGTAGGATTTTCAATAATTTCTGAGATATCACACAAAGCAAAATATCAAATGAAATTATTATTTTTTTTTTTTTTTTTTAAATTAAAAAATGTTTTTTTTTTAAACATTTCTTTAAAAATTTTTTTTTGTTTGATCTCAGCAAATAACTACATCTGTGCTTAAAATACCCTGCAAATTTCAGAGCGCTATTGTCAGTAATTCCTGAGATACCAGCCAATATATGGAAATACTGAAAATAAAAAAAAAATAAAAAAAAAATATTATATTTTAAATGTTAAAAATTAATATTTTTGAAATTTGTTTTTAATTTTGAAAAATATTTTTTTAAGTGACATTTATTTAAAAATATATATTTTTATTTTATCTCAGCAAATGGCTATATCTGTGCTCCAAATAACCTGGAGCGGAGCATGATTTTCCGTAGTTTCTGAGATATCAGCAAAAATGTAGAAATACTCAAGTTCATGTGAAATTTTCAAAGCTCGACAGCACTATCTAAATTAAAATAATCACATCTTTGTTGCTCATGATTTTTTTTACTGAAAATTTAAAAAAATAGTTTTTTTTCAACACAAAAAAAAAATAAAAAATATTTTTTTTTTTTTCAAAAAAAAAAAAATAAATTAAAAAATATTTTTTTTTTTCCAAAAAAAATTAAAAAATATTTTTTTTTTCAAAAAAGGTGACATTTATTTAAAAATATATATTTTTTATTTTATCTCAGCAAATGGCTACATCTGGCTAAATAGCAGAGCAGGATTTTCCGTAGTTTCTGAGATATCAGCAAAATGCAGAAATACTCCAGTTCATTTACATTTTTCAAAGCTCGGCAGCACTAGCTAAATTAAACAAAAATCATATCATGGAAATTCCGTGTGGGAAGGCCACAAAATCAAAAATAAACTTTTAAGAATTACCCTAATATACAAGTTAATAAATATATGTATGTTTTGTGAGCCCTGAGAGAAAGTCTATCGAACAGAGAAATTCTCATTTGTTTTCTCTTTGTTACTCTTATACTTAAAACTAAAAATAGTTAGTAGTAGTAAGTAAATGCTTAGGTTCTATAGCTCTTGAGGCAATTTTAGGTTTATTTTTTTTATAAATCGCAATTTTTATTGTTTTTGTTTATCTATATCTCTCTCAGTTTAAAATGAAACTTTTTTGGCATTTTCTCACAAAAAAAACATCAAAAATTAACATTTCTCTGCGGTAATGTTAACCTAACGTGGCATTTGTGAGAGACATCTCATTCCCGGTTTAAAATGAAACATTTTTGGCATTTTCTCACAAAAAATCAACAAAGGTTAACATTTCTCTGCGGTGATGTTAACATAATGTTAACATTTGTGAGATAAATCTCAATTCCTTTTTCTCTCCCAGTTTAAAATGAAACATTTTTGGCATTTTCTCTAGAAAAAAAAACATCAAAAGTTAACATTTCTCTGCGGTAATGTTAACCTAACATGGCATTTGTGAGAGAAACCTCATTCCCTGTTCTCTTCCAGTTTAAAATGAAACATTTTTGGCATTTTCTCACAAAAAATCAACAAAGGTTAACATTTCTCTGCGGTAATGTTAACATAATGTTAACATTTGTGAGAGAAATCTCATTTCCTTTACACACATTAATCTCATAACCTTTACATTATTATTAAAAATATATCACTATTGGTTGCACTCTATTTTGAATACTACTACATAAACATAAATAACATATATACATAACGTATACATAATTAATAACTAAAGTTTAACATTTTATTGGTATTTACTCCATATCATACTCACCACACGCGCATCCTGCTCTCTCAATTCATCTATTACTTTTAATATTTAAACTTCGTCACTGGCATTATACTCACTCACTATACTTACTCACTCACTTGTTACTCCTCTCACTAAGCATTGAACCGTTAATCAACCTACACCTGCTCCTTCTCCAGTCTCACTCTGAAACTACATTTTGTGTTATTTAAAAACATTGGCTTCATTGTCTGCATTTATTATTATTATTATTTACTCTCTCTCTCTCTCTGTGTCTCCTCCTCTCTTTTGTGTTCATTTAATGCCTTTTTTTGTTTGTATGTAATATATTGTATATTTTTTGTTCTGTTTTTTTTTTTTTCTTCGAAATTTCGAATTATAATTTTATGCATAATTGTATAGAAAAAAACTGAAATTATCTATTATAAAATAAAAAAAATCATAAATAATAAAAAAACGCACATACTATATATACAAAATCAAAAGAAAAACATATGTATATTCATACTACCATGAATAATAAAACAAATATATTTTTGTTCATTTGGCGGCGTGCAAAAAATGTATCACTCTTGTTTGTTATTCACTTTCTTGCTCTGTGTGTTATTATTTATTACAGCTCAAAAACAAAGGCTCGTTTACATTATCCTATCGATTCTTATGAGTTTTTTTTAAAGAGAGAAATCGCATGCTATTCTCTTCTATTGAATTTACCATGTTGCAGTTTAAAATACATTCAGAAATTACACCAATATTTATTTTATTTTAGACGATGCTCTCGCTCCTCGAGTTTTCAACACTTTGCCCAAACCGATAGGATCATGTAAACCCTCCTTAACCCCGAAGAATAAGATATTTTATGGTGTCTTTTTGTGTTCATTTATTTGCTTTTGTCTTGTGTTTTGTTCATGAAGATTTTTTTCCAGCACATTTAATTTATTTTATGTAAACACTAAGTTCCTAAGCAAATTCTAGTCATTTTACTTTATATTAATACTTACTTACTATATATTATACTTGAAAAGTAAACAACACTGATGCTTAGCGTTTAAATTTAAATGGCATCAAAGAAAATTATCTTTCTGATGTCCTTCTCTTTATGCTTTGAGAACTCAGAGATCAACTTTATTTAAACTTTATAATTTAAAATTGTTGTATAGAAATTGTAATTAATTTCGATTAATCTTTTTCGTATCGTATCGCAATATCCTAAAAGCTTTCCTTATGAAATGTATAAATTAAAATTAGACTCCTCAATTTATTTGGGTAGTTTAGTCTAGTCTATTCATAAATAATGAAATAACAGGTTATTTAGGGTGCGCCATTTAAAATTTTAAATTAGAATCGCCTATAAAAAAGTACTGATTATTTTTTCAAAATTCTAGTTTTATTGGTTGCAAATTGAACTTTGTCATTTAATAATGGAACACAATATCATTCATATGACTATCACGACTGGCTCGGCTCATCCTATCAACCCAATTGTTCAGTACAGACCCAAATCCTCACCAAACAGTGACTCGTTGTGGATGCATTGGCTTCACAATAGTCACGTGTGGGTTCTCTGCACCCCATATGCAGCAATTTTGCTTATTGACATAGCCACCGAGCTGGAAATGAGCTTCATGAAGGCTGAACTGAAGGTCGATCTCTTCTTGAAACATTTTCAGGTAAATTTCTTACAGTTTGCGCTAAAGACTCACTACTTTGGAAGTAAGTTTTTAATAGTTCCCCATTTTGTTCGAGTCTGAAAATAAAAATAAAAATAAAAATAAAAATAAAAATAAAAATAAAAATAAAAATAAAAATAAAAATAAAAATAAAAATAAAAATAAAAATAAAAATAAAAATAAAAATAAAAATAAAAATAAAAATAAAAATAAAAATAAAAATAAAAATAAAAATAAAAATAAAAATAAAAATAAAAATAAAAATAAAAATAAAAATAAAAATAAAAATAAAAATAAAAATAAAAATAAAAATAAAAATAAAAATAAAAATAAAAATAAAAATAAAAATAAAAATAAAAATAAAAATAAAAATAAAAATAAAAATAAAAATAAAAATAAAAATAAAAATAAAAATAAAAATAAAAATAAAAATAAAAATAAAAATAAAAATAAAAATAAAAATAAAAATAAAAATAAAAATAAAAATAAAAATAAAAATAAAAATAAAAATAAAAATAAAAATAAAAATAAAAATAAAAATAAAAATAAAAATAAAAATAAAAATAAAAATAAAAATAAAAATAAAAATAAAAATAAAAATAAAAATAAAAATAAAAATAAAAATAAAAATAAAAATAAAAATAAAAATAAAAATAAAAATAAAAATAAAAATAAAAATAAAAATAAAAATAAAAATAAAAATAAAAATAAAAATAAAAATAAAAATAAAAATAAAAATAAAAATAAAAATAAAAATAAAAATAAAAATAAAAATAAAAATAAAAATAAAAATAAAAATAAAAATAAAAATAAAAATAATAAAATAAAAATAAAAATGAATGTTATTCTACTTTTCAAATCAAAGTAATCGGTAGTTCATATCGTATCGAAATTTGTAATTAATATATCATAAAAGATTTCCATATGAAAAGTGTATAAATGAATTAGACTCCTCAATTTATTCGGGTAGTTCAGTCTGGAGTCACTTTGCAGAGTTATCTAAAGGCTAAAACGGGGCCGACTTTATATCACCCTTCACTTTCTACGCCAATGGAATTCAACACGGTGAGAATTTTGAAATTTGTCCTATATCATGGACCTATGGTACCCACTTCCACAATGTATGTTTCCAGCTGAAGTAAAAGTAAAATCAGCGACATTTGTATGGAAGCTATATATAAATCTGAACCGATATAACCCATTTTCACTATAGATGTTTCTAGTAATCAAAATCGGTTAAATTATATGGTTTCTAAAGTGGAAATAAATCAAATTGGTATCGAAATTTGTGTGGAGATATATGTATATATATATATAAATCTGAACCGATCTGACTCTTTTTCACTAGAGATTATTCTAGATCAAATATAAAGTGTGGTGCCAAATTTGAAGACAATCTTTCAAGATATATATGGTTTCGAGAGCGGAAAACGTAAAATTGGGACCGATATTTATATGGGAGCTATATATAAATCTGAACCGATCTGAACCACTTTCACCGCAGATGATTTTATTTGTTATAAATTATAACAAAAATCGGTTAAAATGTGTGTTTTCTAGAGCAGAAACAGTCAACAGTCAGAAGCGATATTTTTATGGGAGCTATATATAAATCTGAACAGATCTGATCCACTTTCACAACAGTTTTTTCTAGTTAAAATATGAGTTATTGTGACAAATTTGAAGAAAATCGCTTAAAGGAAATGTCTTCTAGAGCGGAAAAAGCCAAATTGGGAGCTTCATTTGTATGGGAGGTATATAAAAATCTGAACAGATCTGTCCCATTTTCAACACAGTTTTTTCTAGTTGAAATATGAGTTGTTGTGACAAATTTGAAGAAAATCGCTTAAAAGAAATGGCTGCTAGAGCGGAAAAAGTCAAATCGGGAGCAGCATTTGTATGGGAGGTATATATAAATCTGAACCGATTTAAATTATTTGAAATTAAATTTAAATTAAATGTTTGTAGTTGAAATATATAGCCCAATTTGAAGAAAATCTGTCAAAATATTTGGTTTCTATAGCGGAAAACGTCAAATCGGGAGAGAAATTTGTATGGTGGCTATATGTAAATCTGAACCGATCTGATCAACTTTCACCACAGTGTTTTTTTTCTATTTGAAATATGAGTTGTTGTGACAAATTTGAAGAAAATCGCTTAAAAGAAATGGCTGCTAGAGCGGAAAAAGTCACATCGGTAGCGACATTTGTATGGGAGGTATATATAAATCTGAACCGATTTAAATTATTTGAAATTAAATTTAAATTAAATGTTTGTAGTTGAAATATAAAGCCGAATTTGAAGAAAATCTTTCAAAATATGTGGTTTCTATAGCGGAAAACGTCAAATCGGGAGAGAAATTTGTATGGTGGCTATATGTAAATCTGAACCGATTTACTTCAAATTAAATATCGTCCGTCCTGGGCACACAAAGCTTAATAGTGCCAAATTTTGTAACGATCGGACTTTATTTGCGAGCTGTAATTTGATTACAAGAACAGATGGACGGACGGACGGGCAGACGGACAGACGGACATGGTTAAATCGATTCAGAAAGTGATTCTAAGAAAGTGATATTCGATCGGTATACTTAACAATGGGCCTATGTTGGTTCCTTTTGGGTAATGCACAAAGACATAATACCCTAGAGAAGGATATAAAGAGAATAACCTATGACCTGTTTACACCTGGTTAACCTTCAGTTTGAGCCTAACCAACAGTTATAGCTGAAATCATGCGACAGTACTTTTTGGACCTGAACAAGATCATGTACCCATGAAACTAGAGATAAAATGTAGATAAATCGTGTACTCAGTTTTTCATTTGGTGATATTTTCTCCTTCCACAGGTCTTTCAAATGTGAGAGAGTCTCTCGTGAGAGAGTCTCTCGCATTGGTTTACACTACAAATTTGCCGAAGTTTACTACATTTTCCGTGCCCATTTTTAGTTTGTTCGGCCTAAGCTATGGCATAGATTTCCTCCCAAAACATACTTGCCACAAAGCACCACATTTATGTCTCTGCGCTAAAATGCGCCAATGTGGATTGTTAAGATTCATGCCACCATCACACCATCCATCCATTTTAAGCTTCAGCCAAATGTTACATTTTAAGTAAAAGTCAACAACAAAATGTTCAATGTCCAGCAACGGTTGCCGTTGCACAGTTTCATGTGTAGCAACTGCATATTTGGCGACGGCAGTCTCCCCCCCCCTTCACTCCTCTTCAAAGCATCCCATGAAAGTTGACCTACTTACCTGTTTCTAGTGACTGTGCAAAACCTGACCGAAAAAAGCTTTTTCCATTAAATCAGGTTTTATATTTTTTGGTCGGTGCAATTGCAATCCATTACGAAATAAGTTCATACTCTACAAATGTCAATCACTTGGCCAGCTGTGACGACAACGACGACGGCGATGATGATGATGACGACGATGATGTGAATGCATGCCAGCATTTAACTTTAACTACTTGACGTTAAATTGCAATGCGATGCAAACACATCAAACGATAATTATCACAGTTGCACATCGATTATTGAAATGTTGTAAATAAAACAATTACAATTTATTTACTTACTCGAGTATGTCGAGTAGAGCCAATTGTTAACATTTAAAGTAAAAAAATGTTGTATTAATTCTAAATCAACATTTCAAATTACTGGAAATAAATATTTGATTTGAACTGGGATATTGTCTTGGCTCAAGACCATTTTGCTTCTATATTTAATAGAATGCAAATTTATTTACAAATGGCATGGTGACATTTATTACTTGGCTGCAGACTACCACGATCATGATTTCGACCATGTCAAAAGTCTTTTCAAGTGGCTTCGCAGCGACTTTTCAACATCAAACCCGGCCTCTATAAGGAGATGATTCTCACAAACGAACGAGAAGCACAACTCACTTGCCGAATTTGCGTTTAAAAAATCGCACCAAGTAATAAAGCACACCTGCCATCTTACAAGCATGGCCCAAAAAGGGATAAACATCGAACCTTCGTCCTGACTAAACGGCAGTAGCTACAAACATGAAATTCGGTGAGTTCCTTGCAATGACCATGCAGACGTGCTACAAATAGGGATTTTTCGAAATTTGTACTTTTAAGGGCCGAGCGGGACAAAAAGGGATAAAAATGGTACCAACTAAAGTATTACAGCTAGAATCGTGAAACTTGGTATGTAAATTCCTCTGATCATATAAAAACGAAGTAGAATTTGATTTTTTCGAAATTTGTACTTTTAAGGGCCGAGCGGGACAAAAAGGGATAAAAATGGTACCAACTAAAGTATTACAGCTAGAATCGTGAAACTTGGTATGTAAATTCCTCTGATCATATAGAAACGAAGTAGAATTTGATTTTTTCGAAATTTGTACTTTTAAGGGAAGAGAGGGACAAAAAGGGATAAAAATGGTACCAACTAAAGTATTACAACTAGAATCGTGAAATTTGGTATGTAAATTCCTCTGGCGATACAGAAACGAAGTAAAATTGGATTTTTCGAAATTTGTACTTTTAAGGGACGAACGGGACAAAAAGGGATAAAAATGGTACCAACTAATGTGAAATTTGAATCGTGAAATTTGGTATGTAAATCCCTCTGACGATATAGAAACGAAGTGAAATTGGATTTTTCGAAATTTGTACTTTTAAGGGGAGAGCGGTACAAAAAGGGATAAAAATGGTACCAACTATTGTATTACAACTAGAATCGCGAAATTTGGTATGTAAATTCCTCTGACCATATAGAAACGAAGTAAAATTGGATTTTTCGAAATATGTACTTTTAAGAGACGAGCGGGAGAAAAAGGGATAAAAATGGTACCAACTAAAATATTACAGCTAGAATCGTGAAATTTGGTATGTAAATTCCTCTGACCAAATAGAAATGAAGTAAAATTGGATTTTTTCGAAATTTGTACTTTTAAGGGGAGAGCGGGACAAAAAGGGATAAAAATGGGACCAACTAAAGTATTGCAGATAGAATCGTGAAATGTGGTATGTAAATTCCACAAGTAAAAAAAGATTTTTTTAAAATTTGTATTTTTAGGGGGCGAGAAGGATAAAAATTGTACCAACTAAAGTATTACAGCTAGAATTGTGAAATTTTTATGTAAATTCCTCTGACCTGTAGAAGCGCAGTATAATTGAATTGTTCGAAATTTGTACTTTTTAGGGGGTAGGCGGGACAAAAAGGGTTCCAATTTAAGAATTGCAGCTATAGTCGGGAAATTTGGAGTGTAAACTGTGTGTAAAGCGCAATCTAAATGGATTTTTTGAAATTTTCTTATAGGGGGTGGGCAACAAGGGATAAAAGTAGTACCAACTAAAGTATTGGAGCTATAGTCGTGAAATGTGGTGTGTAAGTTCCACTATCCAAAAACAATGACGGATAAAATTGATAAATAGCTGGATTTTTCGCGTGCGAAGCAGCGGGTACTGCTAGTAGGCTATAGAGTTTTTAAAAATTTGCTCTGTGGGCGGTGGGTGCGTGGCGATAGTGTTTTTGAGAGCTAGATGGCTGAAAATTGGTACATATATATTACTGACCACGAGAATGATAAATATGATGCCGAAATTTGGATTTTCATTTTGTGGGCGGAGTGGGCGTGGCAAGAGTGTTATTTGAGTTAAAAGGCTGAAAATGGGAATGTATATATTACGGACCACGAGAAAAATCAATTTGATGCCGAAATTTGGATTTTCGTTTTGTGGGCGGTATGGGCGTGGCAAAAGTGTTTTTGAGAGGTAGAAGGCTGAAAATTGGTACATATATATTACTGACCACGATAATATCAATATGATAGCCTGATTTTAATTTTACCATTTGTTTTTTTTTTGCCTGGCGAAGCGGTCGGGGTTCAGCTAGTAGTTCATATAAAGGGGTGGGTCATTTAAAACTTTAAATTAGAATCGGCTATAAAAAATACTGATTTTTTTTTCCAAATTTCTGGTTTTATTGGAAAGGCTAAACTTCGCCATTTAATAATGCAACACAATATCATTCATAAGACTACCACAACTGGCTCGTCTTGACCTCAATCGATCAACCTTTTTTTTTAGTTCAGGCCAAATTCCACACCAAACAGTGACTCGTTGTGGATACTTAGGCTTCTCAATAGTCACATGTGAACGTGTCTCTGAACCCCATATGCGGCAATTTTGCTTATTGACATAGCCACCGAGCTGGAAATGAGCTTCATGAAGGCTGAACTGAAGGTCGAACTCTTCTCGAAAATTGTCCACGTAAATTTCTTACAGTTTCCGTTAAAGACTCACTACTTTGGAAGTAAGTTTATAATATTTCTCAATTTTGTTCCGGCCTCCCATTTTGCAAATGTCACAAATAAACCCGAAAATAAAAATAAAAATGAATGTTATTCTACCTTTCAAAGTCAACGTAATTATTTTTGGGCATAATTTAATTTATATATTTTTGGCCTATTTTTTTCCAAATCGTCCAAAAATAAAAAATAGGCCAAAAATTTTTTTTATTTTTGGACGATTTTTCATGTAGCCATATTCTTCACATTTACAATTTTAAATGGCCCACACCCTATACATCACGTCGTGTAGCGAAAATTATTCTCTAATTCTAAACAAACAACGAGAATAGGGCTTCTTCGCATTCCATTCGCAGCAATCACACGCTGAGAAATAGTCGTTGGAATTACATCGAATTATATATGAGAAAACCTATTTCATTTATGTGTGGATTTGGTATATTTCGCTACAATTAATTGTCTATATATTATATATAGATGTATAAAATAAATCAATTTTTGGAGACAATATTTTTTCTCCCTGCCTGTACTATTTATGTAGTATTATTTGAAGTCTTGAAGCGAATGAGAATTACTTCATGTTAGATTTTGTTATAAAAAAATTGGATACTCTGAACACAAATCCTTTATTTAAATCAAAGATATAATGAACAAAATATATGCTAACAAAATCGTGGTCTATCTTCTTAGTATAGTCTGGAGACAATATTTTTTCTCCCTGTATATTGAGTATTATTTAAAGTCTTTATAGCTGAAGCGAAGCTTCATCAATCGAATGGGAATTACTTCATATTAGATTTTGTTGTAAAAAAATTGCACACTCTGAACACAAATCCTTTATTTAAATCAAAGACAAAATGAACGAAATATAAGCTAATAAAATTTTGGTCTATCTTCTTAGTATAGTCAGGAAGTGCCACAATTATAAAGTGCTCGCGAGCAAAACATTCTTACAGCTTTGACCCACAAGAGCGCTCATAAAATAAACACGCTTTTTCGCTCTCTTAACGAGTGCATAAGAGGAAGTGCACACATATAAAGATAGTACAAATGGGAAGATATGCTTTTGCGAAAATACAAGGTCTGTGGGCCATCGATCACGGGATTCGTGATCGACAGTGTTCGATCGATAAATCGTTTTATAGAATAACCGGAGTCGTTGTTGAATCAGAAACGTTCAATAACTCTTATGACAGCTCAGCTGTCATCAAAAATAAAGAATAATCAATATTTTTACCACAGATTGTGGTATCAATATTTTTGTTTACAGTATAAAAAATATTTTCTATTAACATAATTAACAAAATCAAACAAATTCACCAGAATTTCTTGTCGATTTATGACATAAAATCGTCTGAAATATTGGGGACAGGCAAAAATGGCCAAATAAAAAATTTAGGGGAACAATTCATTCCCAGGGAAATTTTATTCGCGATAGGGGTGAATTTCAAAGGAGAGCGCTTACGTTAGCATAGTAGGGGGGGGGGGGGGTGCGGGTCTTGAACAAGATCTTCAGTGTTAATCGTTACAATTCACCATTAGCATGGTGCAAGTTTCGCATCAATTCTTGGAAGTCATAAGGAGAGAAAGGATAATTACGAGAAATCTATAAGCCACAGGAGTCTTTAATTCGTATCAAAATTATTTCTTATTTTCGTTTTATATAATTCAAGTGATTTTTAATCGTTCAGTCGCTCAGGCGAACGAAAATTCAAATATTTTCTAAACATACTGAACATCATTAACACTTGAACGTTTAAAGAACTTGATACAAAATTTAATTTATTTCATAGAAATAGATAAATATTTTAAGTTAAAACTTAAAACAAACTTTATTATTCATTATTTTCTTTGTAGGAAAATTTTGAATTTACTTAATTCTAAGATTTTTTACTAGATCCAAAGAAATGTTTTTAATTTATATTTCCAGTAAATACATGAATTTACTTTGACTATGAAACAAGTTAATTTTTCTTCTCTTATTGCCTCGTCACACTGTAAGCGAAATCTAGTTTAAATGGCATAATGTCAATTTTGAATGGGTTCTGACATTTGTATATCGTTCTGACATAAATGTCATGTCAATGTTAATTTTCTTCTCTTATAACCTTTTCACACAACATGCGAAATCTAGCTGAAATGACATAAGGTCGTTTTACAAATGTCAGAACCCATTCAAAATTGCACATTTGAAAATTGACATTATGTCATTTAAGCTAAATTTCGCATGCAGTCTGAAAAGGCTATTACGAATTTTTTACTACATTTTTTGTCTAAATTGGAGTATGGAATTTACTAAAATTTAGAAGACTATTTTTCTGAGATTCCAAGTAAGTAAATAATAATAGGAAAACGTTGTTTCTTATAAATAACAAATTAGAGTCTGTCCCAAAATATGTATTCATAGTGTGCATAGTGTAGCATTTTGTCGAAGGGTCATGTATGACATTTTCTGAGGTATTTTGGCTTTCTGAACTCGAAAACGATGTTAAACAATTTTTTATGGTATTTTTTTTTTTAATTTTGTACCTCATTTTGGAAATATAAATCCGATAACACCCGGTAATTTTAAATTAAAGGTACACATATTGCGAATTTCACTTCCAAATAGAAACAGTGGTTTAGGAACAGTCTTCAAAAATTTGGGAAAAAATTATTATTTTTTCGAAAAAAATCTATTTTTGCTGACACGAAAAAAATCGTAAAAAATATAAAAAAAGTAGGAAAAAGTATTTTGTGGTGGTTTAGGAACAGTCTTCAAAAATTTGGGAAAAAATATTTTTTTCGAAAAAAAAATCTAGTTTTGCTGACACGAAAAAATTAAAAAAAAATCGTAAAAAAGTATTTTTTTACTTTTTAATAGCTAACATTCTAGAGAAAAAAAAAAACAATATTTATGTGTAAAAAAATCTATGGATAAATGTAGAAGTTATGATACTTCTGTTAGACGCAAAAGATTTTTTAAAAAATCAAAATTTTTCAAAATCAAATCAAATTTTTTAAATTTTGTTTACATTACAAATTAGATATAGAATATTTTATTTTAGTTTGTAATAGCTGGCATTTTAACGAAGAAAACAAGGCCTAGTTAAAGAAAATCTATGGATAAATGAGTTCCAGGCTGGTTGAGGGTATACAAGAGTAGTTATAGTTCTTTTAGGCGTGTCTTGGATGTAATGAATTTTTTAATTGAATTTTTTATTAAATTTCAAAAACCATTAATACAGTTTTTGAAATTTAATAAAAAAATATATTTTTTTATTTAAATTACAATTATCGTCAAGGGTACCCTTATTATTTTTGAATGGAGGAGAACCACACTCCTCAACTATACACACTTTGTCCGTACACGTATTTCGTATCCTGTGTAGGTACAACTCATAAGTGGAACTTCTGTATAGAGTGCATTACATTTTTGCCAATTTACATATGATATGAGTGTTATGATCTACCTGAAACCGTTCATTAATTAATATTTTCGATATGATTACTATACAACCTCAAAGGTCCTGCAAGATTTAACGGAAAATACCACCCAAAAATGTGTGTGTGTGTCACTACTTGGTTTGTTCGGTAGTTCGGCTTTATATATTTGAGGTCTTTCCATTCTTTTATAATTAATATTTTCATATGTTACATTTGGATTCACGCGATCCACGATTATTGTTAGGCAATTGTTTGAGCAAAATTCAATAGAATTTATAGATAAACTCCAACAATTCGTTTTTTTTGCAAAATGACGTTAAAGTCGACCCTAAAAGCGGCGATAGCGTCGAAAAAAATATTTTATATTTTTTCCCATAACACGGGTCAGAAATCATGATAAAGGTGCCAGTAGCAAGTATATTGACATTCTATAAAATATTGATACAAAAAGGTTTTGAGCCACGACGATATAAAAGCTCAAATCAATGTCTACAAATATATATATCTAAATTTGCGGCATCAGTGTTGTCAACTTAATATATGTATACATATTTTATTTTCATACTTTTTTCCTTCTCCATTTCTTTCGAAATTTATTCATATTTTCTTTCTTATCAAAAACAGCCGTCTTTTATTAAATGAAACTATCAAACACTAACATTCAAAATAAAAACCCAATACACTTAAACCCCCCCCTTATAAACAATTATAACAAATATTATATCAATTTTAAATTCTGTCGCAAAGAATAACAAACCAAAAACACAATATAATTTTAAAAAAATAATTGAAAAAATTTAAAAGGATCTAGATTTGTTACAAATATCATGAAGAAACATTCTGTTTCTTGGGAAGAATATTCTAATTTTAATAAACCTGGTTGGAAAGAAAGTACTTTCCCAAGTGATTGGAAATGATTTGAATGCGGCAATCACGTTTGCTAATTGGTTTCTATGTAGATTTTAGGACCTTATTTAGAATGGTTTATTAAAGTGTCCTGATATTTTGTTTTATAAACCTAGAAGAAGCATTTTGATTTTTCTTTGGAAAAAATATTATAATTATAATAAACTTTTTGATTTGAACTGGGATATTGTCCTGGCTCAAGAACATTTTGCTTCTATATTTAATAGAACGCAAATTTATTTACAAATGGCATGGTGACATTTATTACTTGGCTGCAGACTACCACGACGATCATGATTTCGACCATGTCAAAAGTCAAGTGGCTTCGCAGTGACTTTTCAACATCAACCCCGGCCTCTATAAGGAGATGTTTCTCGCAAACGAACGAGAAGCACAACTCACTTGCCGAATTCGCGTTTAAAAAATCGCACCAAGTAATAAAAATGGTCTTAAGCCAGGACAATATCCCAGTTCAAATCAAATATTGATTACAGACCAAAAAATGCAAACGAAAAAACTAAAAAAAAAACAAATATAATAAACCTGGTTGGCAAGAAAGTACTTTCCCTTGTGATTTGGAATGATTTGAATGCGGCAATCATATTTGCTAATTGGTTTCTATGAAGATTTTAGGACCTTATTTATAATGGTTTATTAATGTATCCTGCTACTTTGTTTTAAAAACCTTTGACAAATAAATATGAGTTCGAAGTTCGATAAAGAATATTACTATATCAATGACTTCAAACTCAAAAAAATCGGCCTCGTCGAGACAAAAACATCGATGTATCACACTTTAAAATCCGTTTATAAATGCAGAAGTTATATAGAAAAATGTAAAAGCGCGACCCCTACGTTCGGCATAAAAAAAATAAAAAAAAATTTTTTGAAACTACCTTTCAATAATACTTCATATTCGAAGGTGTACGGCGAACTTTTTTTTGAGGTACGCCCTAGTGTGCATACGTATTTAAAATAATTTTTGGAAACGATAAAATGAAATCCTAAAAATGCCAATTAACTCCATTTTGCCTATAGTTTTAAATGTATGGCATCCGGTACTAGTGTTATATGGACTGTCGGAAAGTCTTTTCAAAAAACAATCTCTGAATCCAAAATCCTTTAGAGTTTTCCCCAACCTAATTGTGTTTTTGGTTTGTTTCTTAAATTATCCCCCCCTAAATATGTTAACATTTTTAAGTATTTTATTATAGCAAATCCAACAAAGTATTCAATTATTATCAGAATTTATGGAAAACATAAATAAATTATTATTTAATAAGAAACAAAATCTATATTTTTGTGTAATTTTTCAAAAAAAAATCAAACTTTAAACAACATTTTATCCTATACATATGTATGTATTTGTACTTTAATAAATATCAATTAACAAAACAATTATTATAAATGTAATCGTAACTAAATATTTAATGTTTTAACCAACAACAACAACAGCAAAAAAAAGCAACTCGATGTATATGAAAAGGGCTGATAAATAAAATTTATTTAGCAAAAAAACTACAACAATGGCATAAATCTTTGAAACTAATGGAGGTTGAACAATTTTAAGTTTGAAATGGAGAGTTTTTTATTAATATTTCTCATATATTTTAATTTTTAAAATTATGGTTTTGGTTCTATTATTTTTTTTTTCACTTTAAGTTTTGCATCTTGCATTTCATGCTTTTCAGTTTGAAGCACCATTTTTGCGAGTAGTTGGGTGAAACTGGGGCTAAATTATAATCTTATCATATTGAGTGTGGTGGCTGTTATTCGAATTTTTTTCATTTATTTTTATTTAATTCACCTACATAGCATATTCACATAGAAAGCATCCGTAATATTATTTTATTTACCATTTAAATCATATTCTATCCTCGTCTCTTTTATTTGTTGTATCGTCATCATCGTTCTCTTCGTTTCTCTTTCTCTCTTGTATCATTTTAGGTGATTTCCGTAAATTGAAAGTTGTACGGGCCGATAATGCCGTGGACATTGAGAAAAATGGCGGCTTTCTAACGCCCACAAAGTTTGAACATCACAATTTCACCGCCATGGAAAAGTTTGTATAATTTTTTTTTATTAATATAATTTTAAGACTGACAGGACTTCAGGGTATACATTAGGGCGTACCTCAAAAAAAAAGTTCGCCGTACACCTTCGAATATGAAGTATTATTGAAAGGTAGTTTCAAAAAAATTTTTTTTATTTTTTTATGCCGAACGTAGAGGTCGCGCTTTTACATTTTTCTATATAACTTCTGCATTTATAAACGGATTTTAAAGTGTGATGCATCTATGTTTTTGTCTCGACGAGGCCGATTTTTTTGTCTTTGAAGTCATTGAGCTCAAGCACCCCCTTCTGGTACTTACCCATCATATCTCAGTTGCTACTACCCTAATGTACCACTCTAATATCAGAAAATTAAAGCTCGCATAAAATCATGAATCATGCTTGAGCTCAATGACTTCAAAGACAAAAAAATCGGCCTCTTCGAGACAAAAACATCGATGTATCACACTTTAAAATCCGTTTATAAATGCAGAAGTTATATAGAAAAATGTAAAAGCGCGACCCCTACGTTCGGCATAAAAAAATAAAAAAAAAATTTTTTTGAAACTACCTTTCAATAATACTTCATATTCGAAGGTGTACGGCGAACTTTTTTTTTTTTTTTTACTTGTAACCTGGTACGCTCTAGTATACATGGGTTGCCATATGGGCTAGTTTAAGTCAAGGTGGTTAATTGGGTAGAAAATTGCGCCACAGACATCTGGGGGACAGTTTTAAGCATTTTGAAAACTTCAAAATATCGTAAAAGCCTGTTTGGATTGCAAATTTTAATTTAATGCCCATTCAGACAGTGGTTCAGACTCAAAATCCATCGGCCAAAATTCAATAACTTTTGTTCTAGTTGATATTTTTGAGTTCTGTAAAAAACCAAAGTTAAACAAGGACCCAAGATATTGTTATTGAGATATTAACATTTAAAATCGGACAGGCTGATATATTTTTTTTTTCGATTTTAAAGCAAATTAAAATTTTTATTTTTTGTTTTTATGTTTTTAACATATATTCACGTATTTGTTCATAATGCGAAGAAAAACTTTTATTTTTTGTATTACAGATTTTCAGATTTTGAAAATTGAAAAATATCCTAATTTCTTCTTTTGACTTTGTCGAACTGTTTCTCACTTATTTTAAGAGATTTTGCACTCATTTTTTTAATAAGAAATTGTGGTTTCTTAGCATTATTATGACGCCAAAACTATGTGTGTGCCAAATATAGTTTGTTTGTAATAAATATTAAAAAAATATCCTTTAGACCTACACAACTTTTTTCCTTCAAAAGCCTTTAACGAAATATATACATATTTGGAAAGGTTGGAGTGTTCCCCGTTTTTCAGGGTAAATTTTCTTCTTCGCATTATGAACAAATTCGAAAATATATGTTGAAAAATATAAAAACAAAAAATAAAAAAAAATAATTTTCCTTTAGTTTTTTCGTTTGCATTTTTTGATTTGAAGTGGGATATTATCCTGGCTCAAGACCATTTTGCTTCTATATTTAATAGAACGCAAATTTATTTACAAATGTCATGGTGACATTTATTACTTGGCTGCAGACTACCACGACGATCATGATTTCGACCATGTCAAAAGTCTTTTCAAGTGGCTTCGCAGCGACTTTTCAACTTCAAACCCTCGGCCTCTATAAGGAGATGATTCTCACAAACGAACGAGAAGCACAACTCACTTGCCGAATTTGCGTTTAAAAAATCGCACCAAGTAATAAAGCACACATGCCATCTTACTAGCTCATCTCATTGAGTTGCATATGTAAGTATGTGTATATACAGGTATAGTTACCCAGCAATACTTCTGCCGTGCCAATGCTCATTTGTTTTAGTTTTTTCGTTTGCATTTTTTTGGTCTGTGATCAATTGATTGATTTGAACTGGGATATTGTCCTGGCTCAAGACCATTTTGCTTCTATATTTAATAGGTAGAAGCAATTGCCCAACAACAACTAAAATTCAGATACAACCCTGTGTATTTTAGCATTTTGATTGTCAATTCACATTCATATAATCACAGCCGTGCGTAGGATTTTGACCTGGAGGATGGTTTTCAACTAGTCTTACAACAAATAAATGTTTAAAAGTACATTTCAGACAAATTATTTAAAAAGTATTTAGAAATTCTTAATTGTAAATAGCTATAAAAGTCTAAAAAGATTGTAAAAATCTGGGGGGTGAAACCCACAACACCACCCCCCCCTCTTCACATGAACCTGCAACTATAAATTTGACAATCAAAAAATATTGAAATGAAAAAATTTTTATCAGCTGTTCGAGCTACCTACCTACCTCTGTTATTGTCTGTTGCGATTGTCTGATGCCTATCAGCGGGCAATTTTCTGTTATTACAGCAGTTTTTCTGCCATAACAGCAGTTTTTCTGCCATAACAGCAGTTTTTCTGCAAAATATTGAAATGAAAAAATTTTTATCAGCTGTTCGAGCTACACTACCTCTGTTATTGTGCCACGGCGAACGATGTAGAGAAGCTTCCGGAGTAGACTTTTTATTGTTTTGAAGACATGGCGAAAGAAAAAAGTCAAGTAAAAAGTCATCGTGTAAATTTACACGACTTTACGTAGCAACGCCAACAGAGAATCGCGTCTCATCTCAAAAAACGTTGACGGGCATATCCGACTGGTCTCGAAAGCGCGATGCGAAACTTCTGCCCTCATGCGATCGGACCACCCACAAAACGCTGTTGCCAATATAATCGACACTCAGTTATCAAGACATATTACTCAGGTCAATCAAAGATCTTCATATCTAAATGCTTGGCTTCTCCTCTTCGTCCACCTCAGGACTAGTCTTTGGTAGGTAAGGACCGGTCCTGGTTCTAACCCAAATATATGAAGTGGAGGGGGTGAATTGACCCCCTGTGGTATGTCTTGGACATGTCCGCTGTCTGTTCTAAGAAGCTACCAGTTTTAAACCGGTCTCAAGGGACATGACTTGGATCATGTATTTTACATGTCCTAGGATCGGTCTCAAAGGACTTGACCTGGAATCGGTTTCAAAGGACATAACTTGACCGCACCTCAAGATTACAAGTTTTTTTTATAGACAAGTCTTAAAACCGATCTCAAAGAACATGAATTGAACCATCCTTGGTTTTGAAAATTATAGTAAATTGTTGTAATAATTGCCAGAGGGCTTTCTGTTTAATTGCGTCGAGGTACACTCAAAGGAATTTGTCAGTAAAATAAAGCAAAAAGTCTGCTGTAAGAGCAGATTTTCTGCTGAAAAAGGGATAACAGATTTGCATCTGCTGAAATAGCAAATAGCTGTTTTTTGCAATAAAGAAAAAAAACGTTTTCTTGAAACTTTAAGCATATGTACAGAACAATATAGCCAGTTAACAATTTTATTAACAACACTTTTTAAAATAAATGTTATTATAAGGGAATTTATTAACACTGAAAGATATTGTGATTGACTTTTTAATGATACGCAAATTGCCCCAAGCTAATATAAAACGAAATTCGAGCTAAATTCGTATTCGCCGTCAATCTGATAGTCTTTTAAAGTTTATCTATTTTTTATAATTTAATTAACAGCAGCCATTTTCAGCAGACTGCAAACACTTTAGCAGTGTGACTGCTGATGCAAGATTGCAGAAAAACTGCTGTTGTGGCAGAATGTTAAGGCAATCGCTGCTGTTAATAACAGCCTTTTATCATTCAGTGTAGCAATGATATTGTCAAGGAGATCTCTCAGATATATTTTTTAACGAATATGTGAGATATTTGAAGAGATTAACACATATTTTCCGGAATTTGTATCTATTTTTATTCGTATATTAATAAAAATATATCGTATCGAATGTCTAAAAATATACAATAATTTTATTTGAACATACATAAGAAATGATAAGTGAATTGACAATTTATTCACACTTTGGAACCAGTTCGGCGATATATCCATATGTTTATAGCAATTGTCATCAATTTCCCGTAGTGTATCTACAGATAACAACGTGTGTTTCGATGGCGATCCTTTTGTCTCACAATATTGTAAAGATTTGACCGAGATATGTTTAATATTGCGTAATATTGGTATATCCCTAAGAATGGCGACATCACTGAAAACTAGATAAGGTATCAGATCGGCTACGTGTCATGTCATAGAGCTCCTTGTACCTGATAATATTATTGAGTTTCTTCCATATTACACTCGAACCATCTGAAACTATTGGTGAAATAGAGTTAATTGGCTTTTTTAGTTTTCCATTTTCTCATTCTGTTGCCCCTTAAAAGGTCTACAAAGGATACAATTTTTCAAACATTTGATTTGAACCGGGATTTTGTCCTGGCTCAAGACCATTTTGCATCTATATTTATTATTACTTATTACTTGGCTGCTGACTACCACGACGATCATGATTTCGACCATGTCAAAAGTCTTTTAAAGTGGCTTCGCAGCGACTTTTCAACATCAAACCCGGCCTATATAAGGAGATGATTCTCACAAACGAACGAGAAGCACAACTCACTTGCCGAATTTGCGTTTAAAAAATCGCACCAAAATTATTATAATTACTTATTCGCACCCTAAGACACCGGTATAAATGCCAAATCAAAGAAGATAGTGTATGCTAAAAATACTTTAAATTTTATGCTTCTATCTCCATTAGTTTAGTAGTAAGGGCCATTTAAAGTTTTGTCTCTTAAAAACAAGAAATGAATAAACTAGAAAAAATAAGGGCTAACTTGAAATAGGTGTTAATGCTGAACTAATACAGAGAGATGTGTGATATTTGAAGTATTTTTAATAGATATTCTCCTCTTTAATTTGACACTAATACCGTTATCATAGGGTGCGAACAAGCATATAAAGCCTCGCCCTTTCCAATACCTCCCACACAAATCACACTAATCTACGTAACATTAAAGCTGTTATAACTTATATATACGGATGATCGGAATAATCTGAAATTTGATGTTCGGCAATATTTTTATAGACATTGCATTCTGATAAAATATGGGGGATATTGCCACACCCCTTCTGGCACCTCCCACATAAAATGGCATAAGCTTTAGTCAAGTTTAATATAACTTCCATTCGGCTTGTTGAAATCAGTTGCAATTTGATATTTGAAAATGTTTTTATAATCAGTCTAACCCTACAAAATATGTATGCTTTTGCCTGCCACGCCCCTTTTAATACCTCCCAGACAATTGTCCCTATCCTAGCTAAATTTTAATTCTTTATAACTTCCATATCGGAGCTTGGAAACCAGCATGACTTGATATTTGATCATGTTTTTACAGCTGTTTTGTAAATGTGGAAGGTGCCACGAACCTTCCACATAAATTATCCGACCCCAAGTCAAACTTAGGTCCTTATAACTTTCATGCAAATGGTATCTGAGAGTGAGGGTATATTTTTCTATATTTTAACTTTTTTCGTCCTAGCACGAATATATTTATTTAGAAAAAATTCCAAATTTTTGGAGGCTGTTCCTAAACTACTTTTTCTATGTGAAAGTATAGTTCGCCACATTTTAGACATCATAATTTAATTGAACATATAAGCAGGTGCCATCGGACCAATATATCTTGATTTTATGCCTCAATTCTCACAAAAAATATTTTTTCGGCTTGGGCACAAATTTTTCTTTTTTTTTTTGTTTCATAATGTTATTAGCTCGATTTCCAAATTGTTTATATATGTTGGGCCATTTCAAACTTATAATTAGAATCAGCTATAAAAAAGTACTGATTATTTTTTCAAATTTCTGGTTTTATTGCAAAGGTTGAACTGGCAATTAAATAATGGAACACAATATCATTCATATGACTACGACGACTGGCTCGACAGTACCTAATCCCATCAACCCAGCCCAAAATCCACACCAAACAGTGACTCGTTGTGTATGCATTGGCTTCTCAATAGTAGGGTTCTCTGAACCCCACATGCGACAATTTTGCTTATTGACATAACCACCGAGATGAAAATGAACTTCATTTGAAAACAGGAAAATTTGCCACGTAAATTTCTTACAGTTTGCGTTAAAGACTCACTACTTTGGAAGTAAGTTTTTAATATTTCCCAATTTTGTTCGATCGTATAGCGTCCCATTTTGCAAAAGCCGAAAATAAAAATGAATGTAATTCTACCTCTCCAAGTCAAAGTTTGATTAAAATCAATCAATTTCGCTTCCTTTAAAATCACTTACACGCCACAACGTTCAGGTTTAATCAGCAGTTAAGTGTGAACGTATAATTAATATTAATTATAGCCTTAATGAAAATTATTATTAATCATACGGTCTTGGTAGGAATTTACGCCTTTTAGGACGACGTCCAACCAGGCAATCCAATTCGGTTGGACTAGTTTAGCAGAAGTTCAAGTAGCGCCAATTAAAGGACTCGGACTACGTCAGCTTGTTTTTGCTTTTGTATGGACCGTGACCCAGCCTACTTCCATGTACTTCAACAGACATTGAAATACACAATAAATAGCATAAAAAAATATTTATTTAGACAATTAATTCTCGAAATTTAAAGCACCGATTTCAAAAGTAAAAATTTAATTTATCTCGATCGAAATTTGAAAAATACATTATTTGAGATTTATTTGATTTTGATTTATTTATTTGATTTGATGGTTTTAAAAACATTTCAAGAATCTGCCATTTATGGTACCTCATATAAAAATCCCACAATTCCTAAAACGGGGAAAATAAATCATAAAAAATAATTTATTTAGACAATTAATTGTCGAAACCTAAAGCAACGATTTCAAAAGTAAGAATTACATTTTATCTACGTACATTAGGGCGTACCTCAAAAAAAGTATTATTGAAAGGTAGTTTCAAAAAATTTTTTTTTATTTTTTTATGCCGAACGTAGGGGTCGCGCTTTTACATTTTTCTATATAACTTCTGCACGGATTTTAAAGTGTGATACATCGATGTTTTTGTCTCGACGAGGCCGATTTTTTTGTCTTTGAAGTCATTGAGCTCAAGCACCCCCTTCTGGTACTTACCCATCATATCTCAGTTGCTACTACCCTAATGTACCACTCTAATATCAGAAAATTAAAGCTCGCATAAAATCATGAATCATGCTTGAGCTCAATGACTTCAAAGACAAAAAAATCTGCCTCGTCGAGACAAAAACATCGATGTATCACACTTTAAAATCCGTTTATAAATGCAGAAATGCAGAAGTTCGGCATAAAAAAAATTTTTTTTGAAACTACCTTTCAATAATACTTCATATTCGAAGGTGTACGGCGAACTTTTTTTTTTACTTGTAACCTGGTACGCTCTAACGTACATAGCTGATAAAAATACAAAAATATTTTGATCCTCAAACTAAAATTGAGGAATAGCGGTTATTTTTATAAAAAATCACATTTTTTGAGATTTATTTTCCCCGTTTTATAAATTGTGGGATTTTTTTTATGGGGCATCACAAAATTTGTGTATTAATCAATTTGTGAAATCAATTGATTTCGCTTCTTTTAATATCACTTATACGCCACAATGTTCAGGTTTAATCAGCAGGGAAGTCTTAACGTATACTTAATATTAATTATTATTATTACTCATACGGTCTTGGTAAGAATTTACGCGTTTTAGGATGAATGAATGTAATTCTACCTCTCCAAGTCAAAGTTTGATTAAAATCAATTGATTTTGCTTCCTTTAATATTACTTACACGCCACAATGTACAGGTTTAATCAGCAGTTAAGTGTGAACGTATAATTAATATTAATTATAGCCCTAATAAAAATTATTATTAATCATACGGTCTTGGTAGGAATTTACGCCTTTTAGGACGACGTCCAACCAGATAATCCAATTCGATTGGACTAGTTTACCAGAAGTTCAAGTAGCGCCAATTAAAGGACTCGGACTACGTCAGCTTGTTTTTCCTTTTGTATGGACCGTGACCCAGCCTACTTCCATGTACTTCAGCAGACATTGAAATACACAATAAATATCATAAAAAAATTATTTGTTTAGACAATTAATTCTCGAAATTTAAAGCACCGATTTCAAAAGTAAAAATTTAATTTATCTCGATCGAAATTTGAAAAATACATTATTTGAGATTTATTTGATTTTGATTGATTTATTTGATTTGATGGTTTCAAAATCATTTCAAGAATCTGCCATTTCTGGTACCTCATATAAAAATCCCACAATTCCTAAAACGGGGAAAATAAATTATAAAAAATAATTTATTTAGACAATTAATTGTCGAAACCTAAAGCAACGATTTCAAAAGTAAGAATTACATTTTATCTACGTACATTAGGGCGTACCTCAAAAAAAAAGTTCGCCGTACACCTTCGAATATGAAGTATTATTGAATGGTAGTTTCAAAATTTTTTTTTTTATTTTTTTTATGCCGAACGTAGGGGTCGCGCTTTTACATTTTTCTATATAACTTCTGCATTTATAAACGGATTTTAAAATGTGATACATCGATGTTTTTGTCTCGACGAGGCCGATTTTTTTGTCTTTGAAGTCATTGAGCTCAAGCACCCCCTTCTGGTACTTACCCATCATATCTCAGTTGCTACTACCCTAATGTACCACTCTAATATCAGAAAATTAAAGCTCGCATAAAATCATGAATCATGCTTGAGCTCAATGACTTCAAAGACAAAAAAATCGGCCTCGTCGAGACAAAAACATCGATGTATCACACTTTAAAATCCGTTTATAAATGCAGAAGTTATATAGAAAAATGTAAAAGCGCGACCCCTACGTTCGGCATAAAAAAATAAAAAAATTTTTTTGAAACTACCTTTCAGTAATACTTCATATTCGAAGGTGTACGGCGAACTTTTTTTTTACTTGTAACCTGGTACGCTCTAACGTACATAGCTGATAAAAATAAAAAAATATTTTGATCCTCAAACGAAATTGAGGAATGGCGGTTATTTTTATAAAAAAAAATCACATTTTTTGAGATTTATTTTCCCCGTTTTATAAATTGTGGGATTTTTTTATGGGGCATCACAAAATTTGTGTATTAATCAATTTGTGAAATCAATTGATTTCGCTTCTTTTAATATCACTTATACGCCACAATGTTCAGGTTTAAGCAGCAGGGAAGTCTTAACGTATACTTAATATTAATTATTATTATTACTCATACGGTCTTGGTAAGAATTTACGCGTTTTAGGATGAATGAATGTAATTCTACCTCTCCAAGTCAAAGTTTGATTAAAATCAATTGATTTCGCTTCCTTTAACATTACTTACACGCCACAATGTTCAACAGACATTGAAATACACAATAAATAGCATAAAAAAATATTTATTTAGACAATTAATTCTCGAAATTTAAAGCACCGATTTCAAAAGTAAAAATTTAATTTATCTCGATCGAAATTTGAAAAATACATTATTTGAGATTTATTTGATTTTGATTGATTTATTTGATTTGATGGTTTCAAAATCGTTTCCCGAAGCCTATAGTAACGATTTCAAAAGTAAGAATTAAATTTCATTTACGTACAGCTGATAAAAATAAAACATATTTTGATCATCAAACGAAATTGAGGAATGGCGATTATTTTTATAAAAAATCACATTTTTTTTGAGATTTATTTTCCCCGTTTTATAAATTGTGGGATTTTTTTTATGGGGCATCACAAAATTTGTGTATTAATCAATTTGTGAAATCAATTGATTTCGCTTCTTTTAATATCACTTATACGCCACAATGTTCAGGTTTAAGCAGCAGGGAAGTCTTAACGTATACTTAATATTAATTATTATTATTACTCATACGGTCTTGGTAAGAATTTACGCGTTTTAGGACGGCACACAGTGATTCTGAATCAAAATCCATCGGCCAAAATTCAATAACTTTTGTTCTACTAGACATTTTTGAGTTCTGTAAAAAAAAAACAAAATTAGAAAAGGACCCAAGGATTATTTTGAGATATTAACATTAATCGGATATATTTCGTGTTTTTCGATTTTAAAGAAAATTAAAAATTTTATTTTTTTTATTTATGTTTTTTTACATATTTTTACGTATTTGTTCATAATGCGAAGAAAAAATTTTATTTTTTTTTTGTATTACAGATTTTTACTTTTTTTTCAGATTTTGAAAATTGAAAAAACGTAATTTCTTTTTTCTTCATTTTAAGAGATTTTTCACTCAGATATTTATTATTAGAAATTGTGGTTTCTTGGCTTTATTATGAGGCCAAAATGTTTGTGCCAAATATAGTTTGGTTGTAATGAATATTGTGAAAAATATCATTTTTGAACAAATGTCTGATTTTGGACCAACACAACTTGTTTCCTTCAAAAGCCTTTAACAAAATATATACATACTTGGAAAGGTTAAAGGGTTCCCCGTTTTTGTAGGGTAACTTTTGCCTGCACGAAATTGCACCCTTGAAAGATAGGATACATTTAGTGCAAAAAATCAGATTTTTTAGTTTCATAACGCAATTGAGTCATTTTGGTCTACCTAACTTCTGGAAAGTAGGTGCGCAGATAAAAAGATGAGAAAATTTCCTTTATCCTCATGCTAAATTTTATAACAATCGCTCAACAAGCTCAGCCACCTTCAGGCTCACTCTCAGTCATGGTCTCTGGATTTTTTTTTGGGGTTTCCGAGACCCAATTCGAAAATTCTATATTTCAAAGTCGTTCCGTTCGGTCAGCTCAGTAGCTATCTTGGCAATATTTTCAAAATTTTCTACGACAAGGAAGTCATGTCACTAACTTCTTCACTTGGCTATACTAGGCTCCATGTTACGAAGCTAGTTTATAGTGAGACTTATTATTTTGAACTGGAGTTCTTTAATCTTAAACAAATATTTAGATCTTTTTATAAAAAAAATCTCTCCTTAACCTCAAATCCTTCATGTCTATAATTCAGGTTCATACGCGACATAGCCGACACCTATCCGTCCATAACACGGCTGTATTCCATTGGTAAATCCGTCCAAAATCGTGATCTCTGGGTGATGGAAATTTTTGCCACGCCCGGTCAACATATACCCGGTGTGCCCGAATTCAAATATGTGGCCAATATGCATGGCAACGAGGTAGTGGGCCGGGAAATGCTCCTCCTCCTCACCAAATACATCTGTGAACGTTATAAATTCGATAGTCGCATAACGAAAATGGTCAACACCACTCGCATGCACTTCCTGTACTCCCTGAATCCGGATGGCTATGAAATCTCCAAGGAGGGTGACAAGACCAGTGCCTTGGGACGAGCCAATGCACACAATGTGGACTTGAATCGCAACTTCCCCGATCAATATGGCACGGATAAGTATAACAAGGTAACGGAGCCGGAAGTGTTGGCCCTTATGAACTGGACACTGTCCATACCGTTTGTGCTGTCGGCCAATTTGCATGGCGGCTCTTTGGTGGCCAACTATCCCTTCGATGACAACGAGAATGACTTCAATGATCCCATGACGCGGCTGCGTTCGTCCAATGTGCCGCACAAACTTAATCCCACCGAAGACAATGAGTTGTTTAGACATTTGGCCGAGGTGTACGCGAAAGCTCATCCCACCATGCATTTGGGCAATCCGTGTCCTTTGTTCAAAAATGAACACTTCCCCGGTGGCATAACCAACGGGGCCCAATGGTATAGCGTGACGGGTGGCATGCAGGATTGGAATTACATGAAGGCGGGCGTGCTGGAGCTGACCATGGAGCTGGGCTGTGACAAATTCCCCATGGCCGAAGAGTTGCCGCAATTCTGGCAGGATAATCGCGAGCCATTGTTGCTGTTCATCGAGCAGGTGCACAACGGCATTCAGGGTTCGATACGCAGTTCGATAGGCACACCGGTGCCGGGGGCGGCCATAATGCTGGACGATGCCAAGCATGCTGTGTACAGCGGCACCTATGGTGACTACATGAAGTTGGCTCTGCCGGGCGTGCACAACGTGACGATTTTGGCCGATGGGTGAGTGGGCTGAGGGATAAATCTTCATTCATTCATTTCATTTTCATTTCATTTTCAGTTTCTCTCCACAACGTGAACTGGTGGAGGTTCCGGCCTTTGGCAAGACTCAGCTTGATATCACTCTGATGCGCGATGATCCTCAACATTGGGCTTCGGCCAATGACTATCGCATTATTGAGAATGTGGTGCACACCCGTTATCACTCCAATTCCGAACTGCGCTCCACGTTGGCTGAATTTGAGGCGCGCAATGGCCAAATAGCCACCTTTGGTTATGCCGAGTCGGAATTTGGTTTCTATTACAACTCCATTAAATTGACTTCCGATGTAAGTGAAGAAAGTGAATTCATTTATAATTTAATTGAATGTTTGTTTTTCCTTTCCAGATTGGCGCTCCCGAGGAAAGTAAACATAAGATTTTGATTTTAAGCTCCTTCTTTGACTCCGCCTCGCCCTTGGGCCGTGAGATTTCCATGAATATGGCTCGTCACATCATCGAGGGCTACAAATTGCGGGAGCCTTTGATTTTGAAGTTGTTGCAAAGCAGCATTCTATACTTTTTGCCCATCACGGAGAATTTCGATGGCGTTTTCAAGATGTACAATAGCAAGTAAGTGGAGAAATGAAGCAATATCTTCTCCTATGCATCCAGTTCGTTTACCCAACGCCCATTTGTTAAAAGAAGCTCTCCATTTTTCGTTCTGGAAGTTTGTTTTTTAATAGTCTAGCTTCTCCGTGGGCTTTACCTTCCTTAGCTTTTGATTGTGAACTCCTATCCCTTTTCCCTTTTCTTCTCAAAATCTCTATAATTGTTTTTCATTTTCTCTTTTTGTCCAGCAATTCCGTCTGCGATCCTGTCATTGGCAATGAGCTGGGCGAGCGCATTCTTAGCCCCGAATCTGAAAAAAGGAAAGATCTGTTGCTGTCGTTTTTGGAAACCCAAAGATTTGATTTGATGTTAACCTTCAGCACAGGCTCCTCGGAATTAAAGTGAGTTTTTAACTCTAATATCTTTAAACATCTCTAACATTTTCCCCTCCCTTCTTCCAGCTACCCCAAAGGCGAGCAGATCTTCGAGAAGTTTGCCCACAACATTGAAAATACCGAATTCAATTATTCACCGCTGCAGTGTTCGTCCAGCTCCACGCGAGCCTTGCGCCACGACATCACGGAACGTCTGACCAATCTCTTCTACAAAATGTACAATATACCCATGTTCACGCTGGGCCTGTCGTGCTGCAGTATGCCCGTGCAAAAGGACATCACTTCGGTGTGGCGCAAAAATATCGAGAAACTCAAGAACTTTTTGCATTTGGTGGACACAGGGGTGGTGGGCGTGGTGCACAACCGCGAAAATCAACCCATTCGCGAGGCCTTTGTACGTGTCATTGACCACAATCCCGTGTATAATGTAAGCAGAAATGTGGCCAGATTCCAGTTGATCATCCCGGATGGGGTTTACGCCCTGGAAATCAGCGCTCCTAATTTCGAATCGCAAGTAGTCAAGGCGGAAGTGAAGCTGGGCCAAATCACCGATTTGGGCATCATAAAATTGTCGCCCTTCAGTTTAATTGTGGGCCACAGTGAAATTGCGCCACTCGGCCGTTTGGGCTCACAAACGACCGTGATCTCCGGTTTTGTGCTGGACGTCTCCAATCACCCCATACAACATGCCAAAGTCTCAGTGATAAACCCCATTTCCAAGCATTTCGTGCGCAACTTCACCGACAGCATGGGCACTTATGTGCTCAAGAATGTGCCGGCCGGCGAGATCACTTTGAAAGTGGAGGCCCCACGTTATCTGGAGACCACGCGGCTCGTCAATGTCGGCTCCCAGGGAGCGGATGTGAAAAATGTCGTCTTCCGCCTGAAACGCAACGAACATGTCATGGGTATGCCGCGATTTGTGTTCATCCTCTTGTCCAGCTTGGCCATAATCACCGGAGTGGTGCTGTGCATTCTCTTAACACAATGCCTATTGGCTCGCCGGCATCGAGCGGACAAGCCGTACTACAACTTCTCCCTGCTGCCGCAAAAGGGCAAGGAACTGTTCGAAGATGATGGCGACGATGGGGAGACGGAGCTTTTCAGATCGCCCATAAAGAGTAAGTATTCGAAAGAGCTATTAGAGAGCGCTAATTTCTAATCGGATGTTGTCTCTTTACAGAGGGCATGACCATCAAACCCTATTTCGATGAAGACGATGATGATACGAAACGAATTATAAATTCCGATGATGATGAGGAGGAGGATGAAAGGCATACGGGCATTGGCATAGATCCTGAGGACAGTGGCGAAGAGATCATTATGTTAGAGAAAGGCGTAAGGGGTCATCATTAAGCGCAAACAGAACAACAGAACTGTGATCTTGGTATGCTACAGAGAGCCAACACTATGCAGGACGATGTAGACAAGGAGATGGGGGAAAAGTGATCCCGGACGGGGCAGGCTAAAACATTTAGAAACTTTTCAAAGGATTGTTTACTTCCGATCTACACCATTTTCAGTTGAAATTGAAAAATGAAAATTTAAATTGGGAAAATACAAGTGGAAATTGAGAAATTAAATTGAAATTGAGAAAATACAAATTGAATTCAGAAAGAAAAATCCAAGTTGAGAAAGTTAAAATTGAAATTCAGAAATACAAATTAAAGTTCAGAAAATACAAATTGAAATTGAGAAAATAAAAATTAAAAATGAGAATGGTAATTGAAATTCAGAAAATACAATTTGAAATAGAAAAATGAAATTTGAGAAAATGCAAAATTAAAATTCAAAAATGAAAATTGAAATTGAGAAAATTAAAATTCAGAAATGAAAATCGAGAATATATAAATTGATATTCAAAAATTTAAATTTAAATTGAATTGAACAGCCCTGTGTTCAATTGATATCTACACCATTATCACTTGAAATTGAGAAAATGCAAATTGAAATTGAAAATGAAAATTTAAATTGAGAAAATACAAATTTAAATTCAGAAATGCAATTGAAATTGAGAAAATACAAATTGAAATTGAGAAAATACAAATTGAAATCGAGAAATACAAATTGAAGTTGAGAAAATACAAATTGAAATTGAGAAAATACAAGTTGAAAATGAAAAATGTAAGCCGAAATTGAGAAAATACAAATCGAAATTGAAATGCAATTTGAAATCGAGAAAATGCAAATTGAAAATGAGGAAATGAATATTGAAAGAGAAATAGAAAAAAAATGCAAATTGATATTCAGAAATATAATTGAAATAATTTGTATTTTCTCATTTTCAATTGTTTATTTCTCAATATCAAATTGTATATCAATTGTATATTCAATACAAGATGCAATTGAGAAATGAAAATTTAATTTGAGAAAATACAAGTTGAAATTTAGAAAATACAATTTGTAATTGAAAAAAATAAATTTGAAATCGAGGAAATGCAAATTGAAATTTATAAATGAAAATTGAGAAAATGCAAATTGAAATTTAGAAATGAAAATTGAAATTCAGAATAGACAAATTGATATTCAGAAATGTAAATGAAATTAATTCGCGTTTTTCTTATTTTCAATTATTTATTTCTCAATATCAAATTGTATATTCTCAATTTCAATTATTCAATTTGTATTTGTAATTATAAACGAAAATTGAAATTGAGAAAATACAAATTGAAAGTGAGAAATGTAAATTGTAATTCAGAAAATACAATTTGAAATTCAGAAATTCCAGAAGTGAAGATTGAAATTGAAATTGAGAAAAATTAAAATTGAAATTCAGAAATGAAAATTGATATCGATATTAATTTATATTTTCTCATTTGCAATTGTTTAATTCTCAATATCAATTTACATTTCTGAATTACAATTTTTATTTTCTCAATTTCAATTTACTTTTCTGAATTTCAATTTGTATCTTCTCAGTTTAAATTTACATTTCTGAAAATCAATTTGTTTATTCTTCAGAAATTTCAAATATAAATTTAGAAATGAAAATTGAAATTGAGAAAATGAAAATTGAAATTCAGAAATGAAAATTGATATTGATTTTGAATTTGTATTTTCTAAATTTCAATTGTTTATTTCTCAATATCAAATTGTATATTCTCAATTTCAATTTCAATTTTCATTTTCTCAATTTCAATTTTCATTTCTAAATTTCAAATTGGAATTTCTGCATTACAATTTACATTTCTCATTTTCAATTTGTATTTTAATTTCTTCTTAATTTCAATTTTCGTTTCTAATTACAAATACAAATTGAAATTCAATTCGTATTTTCGCAACCTCTATTTACATTTCTGAATTTTAATTTGTGTCTTCCAAGTTTCAATTTACATTTCTGAATATCAATTTGCTTATTCCCAATTTCCGTTTACATTTCTGAATTTCAATTTGTAATTTCTAAATTTCAATTGAAAATTGTGCAGATAAATTATGAATTCGAAGTTATGATTTCAAAGGTTTATTAACCCTACCAGCTGCTTCACAAGTATTCCGTCCTATATTTAATCAGAACTGAAGAGGGTGTTTTTATATTCCCCCCCCACCCATGACATGACAACGATATAAAAGAATTTAATTTTCTATTCGCGTACAAAGGAGCGAAAACCTTAAACAACACCATTTTCAGTTAATATTGAGTAAATAAAAGTTGAAATTAAGAAGGTACAAATTGAAAATGAAAAATGTTAATTGAAATTTAGAAAATACAATTTGAAATTGAGAAATGAAAATTGAAATCGAGAAAATGAAAATTGAAATTGAGAAAATTAAAATTAAAATTCAGAAATGAAAACTGAAGTTGAGAATAATTAAATTGATATTCAGAAATGTAAATTGAAATTAATTTTTATTTCCTCACGTTCAATTGTTTATTTCTCAATATGAAATTGTATATTCTCAATTTCAATTTACATTACTGATTTTCAATTGAGAAATTAAATTTTAAATCGAGAAAATGCAAACTGAAATTCAGAAATGAAAATTGAGAATAAACAAAATGATAGTCAGAAATGGAAATTGAAATTAATTTGTGTTTTCGCAACCATTTCTGATTATCAATTTGTTTTTTCTAAATTTCAATTTACATTTGTGAATTTACATTTTTATTTTCTCAATCTCAATTTACATTTCTGAATTTCAATATGTTTTTTCTCTATATCGATTTGATTTTCTCAATTTATATTTTCTCAATTTCAATTGAAAATTGTGTAGATGAATTTTAAATTCGATTCGATCGGTTTTGATTTCCAAGGAGTTTCGACATTGAATTACCGGATATCTTCATTAATCTTAGAATCTTTAAGATTTTGTTACTTGCTAAGGTTTACTTAACCTAGCAGATGCTTTAAAACTATTCCGTCCTATATTTAAACATGATTGAAGAGGATGGTTTTTCTATTCCCCCCTCCCCCATGACATTTTCAAACAACGACATAAAAGAGTTTAATTTTTTATTCGCGTACAAAGGACACTGAAAATTCTTAAAGAATTTTAGCCCTTGCTTCAGATCTATTCCATTCTATATTTGAAAGAACATTTGTACAGAAGTTTAGAGGAAAGAACAAAGACCTAGAACTTCACCATTTTCAGTTAAAATTGAGAAAATACAAGTTGAAATTTAGAAATGAAAATTTAAATTGAGAAATTGCAAAAACGGAAATTAACCCATTCGTTCCCACTGTACTCGCTTGGGTACAGAAAAACGGCCAAAACAACCGAACCACAATTTTCTTTGGGCGTTAATGGGTTAAGAAATGAGTATTGAAATTGAGAAAATGAAAATTAAAATTCAAAAATAAAAATGTTAGAATTCAAAAATAAATATGTTCAGAAATTTAAATTGAAATAAATTTGTATTTTCTCATTTTTAATTGCTTATTTCTCAATATGAAATTGTATATTCTCAATTTCGATTTACATTTCTGATTTTCAATTGAGAAATTAAAATTGAAATCGAGAAAATGCAAATTGAAATTCAGAAATGAAAATTGAAATTGAGAATAAACAAAATGATATTCAGAAATTTAAATTTATTTTCTCATTCTCAATTGTTTATTTCTCAATATCAAATGGAATATATACTCAATTTCAATATTGCAAAAATAGAAATTGAGAAAATGAAAATTAAAATTCTGAAATAAAAATTGAGAATATCAATTTATATGTTCAGAAATTTAAATTGAAATAAATTTGTATTTTCTCATTTTTAATTGTATATTCTCAATTTCAATTTACATTACTGATTTTCAATCGAGAAATGAAATTTTGAATCGAAAAAATGCAAATTTAAATTCCAAAATGAAAACTGAAATTGAGAATATATAAATTGATATTCAGAAATTTAAATTGAAATAAATTTGTATTTTCTCATTCTCAATGGTTTATTTCTCAATATCAAATTATATATTCTCAATTTCAATTTACATTTGTGATTTTCAATTGAGAAATGTAAAGTGAAATTCAGAAATGAAAATTGAAGTTGAGAATAAAAAAATGATATTCAAAAATGTAAAATGAAATTAATTTGTATTTTCTCATTTTCAATTCAATATCAAATTGTATATTCTCAATTTCTCAACCTCAATTTACATTTCTAAATTTCAATTTTTCTTTTCTCAATTTCAGTTTACATTTGTGAATTTAATTTTTTATTTTCTCAATCAAAATTTACATTTTTGTATTTTAATTTGTATTTTCTCAATTTCAATTTATAATTCTGAATTTCCATAAGTTTTTCTCAATATCAATTTGCATTTTTCAATTTCAATTGAAAATGGTGTAGATAAATTCTGAATCCCAAGATGTCATTGAATTATTGGATATCTTTATTTATCTCCGAATCTTCAAGATTTTGTTCTTTGTTAAGGTTTATTAACCCTACTAGCTGCTTCAAAAGTCTTCCGTCCTATATTTAAACATGATTGAAGAGGATGGTTTTTATATTTCCCTCCATGACATTTTCATCAAAGAACGCTGTAAATTCTTTTTTTTAGACTTTACTTTTCAGATGTATTCCATACTATATATAGCATTTGTACAGAAGTTTAGAGAAAAGAACAAAGGCCTATAACTAGTACCATAAGGACTGAGCATATGGGAAAAAATTAAAAAATAGCTGTTCTCAAAGTATTATGGGAAATTTGAAATATTGAGATTGTGGACGCTTACAAGTCTTGTCCAATATACAATTAATTTTTCCCCATTCCATGCTCAGTCTTTGAAGAAAGACAGAGAAACTTCAAAGGAGAACTATCCAATAAATGACATTGTTAATTTTATTTTTAAATATTCTTTCCAAACAAAAGCCTATAACTAGTACCATAAGGACTGAGCATATGGGAAAAATTAAAAAATAGCTGTTCTCAAAGTATTATGGGAAATTTGGAATATTCAGCCGTCAAAGACGGTGAGATTGTGGGCTTTTACAAGTCTTGTCCAATTAATTTTTTCCCATTCCATGCTCAGTCTTTGCAGAAAGACAGAGAAACTTCAAAGGAGAACTATCCAAATAGATGGCGTTGTTATTTTTATTTTTAAAGATTCTTTCCAATTAACAAGTTCATCTCAAACATCACATTTACCTTACAACGAAGTTTAATATCCGTTTACCCAAAAGACTGAATCCTCAAAGAGAAATCATCTGTTTGTAATATTTAAAGAAAACTAATTAAATAACTAAACAATAGATGGCGCTGCTATAATGAATTCCGTATACACATCATGTAAATATAAGCTCTTCCAGTTCCTCCGTTTTTGCTCTTGAACATTTCCATTTTACTTATTTGCGGCGCAAATTGCACAAGATATTTTTTGTTCCAAATGAGAAAATATATATTTTTTTTGTTTATTAGGGAGACAGACCCTTTACTTTAAAATCGATAAGAAAAGATTATTTTTGTTCCAAATGACAAAATATATATATTTTTTGTTTATTGGGGAGACAGACCCTTTACTTTAAAATCGATAAGAATTTTTTTTTTTTACAAATTTAATTTAATTTTAACTATATCTTGAAAAAGAGGAGTTACATCAACTGGAGTGGTTGAGGGTGACTCATGCCCACGTCTGCAAGTAGGTCTATTGTGCTCTAATTTAAAAACAGAAGTAATTTAAAAAGGAAGTAAAGCTACTGCTGAGTCAATTGACAAACACATAGTTATGGTGAAATTTATTTGTAACCAGATTTCATCAGGTAAATAGATATATTTCTTAATATAGTCGAAATAGTGAAAATTATAACAAAAATACAAAAAACGAATCCATCCACTAATAATTATGTATAATCAAATACGAAAGATTCTGAAAATTAGTTTTTTTTTCATGTTGGACAAAACATAATAACAGACTAGCATCAAAACCCATTAAATATATAAACTATGTAATATAGAAGTTATCGGGTTGGAATTTTTGAATTTTTGTATATGACTTTTAGTTTTTACAGTGTATTTTGGATTTGGAAAACTAGCATCAAAACCCATTAAATATATAAACTATGTAATATAGAAGTTATCGTGTTGGAATTTTTGTATTCGACCTTTAGTTTTTACAGTGTATTTTGTTTTTGGAAAATTTAAGACAGTCTCCATTTTTTTTGGAAAACGATTTCATACTTTTCAGGCCTCTGTAGTATTGTATAGTACTAAACTCTGATGAAGAAGCCAAATGATTTACATTCCAGCAACTTGTCCACAATTTTATAGTTCAGCTTCACCATGAAGAAGCTGCTCTTTCCTCGCAAAATTAAAAATCCTTCGCCGCCTGACCCCCACCACTCAGAGATCCTACGTTTACTGCATAGTGTTGGGTATCTAGAAAAAATATATAAATTCGGCACAGTCGAATATCACAAAATTTAATTTACATCACTTACATAACGGAAAAGAGATAAAGTTTTATTTAAAGACAAATTAGTTGCAATATTAAACTTACAAAAAAAACGAAAACAATTAATTTAAGTGATTTTTTGTATATAAAACATACAACATAATTTCGTAAGAAAATAAATATAAATTTAAGCAAATCTGAGACAAAATAACCAACTCGAATCTCCTCACAAAAAAAAAAAAAAAAAACAAAACAAATTCTAAAAAATGCAATGAATGAAAAACAAACATTCCCAATTTAAGTTTTTAATATTTTCTTCAAAAATAATGCAATATTTAATATATAATTTTTTATAAATATTGAAAGAATGAAAACCTTACTGTTTAACAAAATTTCCTTAATATTTCTTGCTCAATCCTTTTTTTTTTGATACAAACCTATATTTATACTTACCATAGATAATATATATATAAATCATATTTACAAAAAGGTTAACAAACATCACATACGATAAAAGAAAAGCTTTAGCCGTATTTTAACTGTAAGAGAACTGTAATTTAATGTTTTTTATATAAAATAAATAAAAATATATTTATTGTATTAAGACAAAGACAAATTTACTAGAGAATAAATTCAAATAAAAAAAAGAAAATATGCAACAAAATGTGTTATTATTTACTTAAATTGTTGTTAGAATTAGGACAAGCGAAGGAAGCTCTGACAGTGTAAACTGGCCACAATTTGAAGATATTGAACCTAAATTAATTTTTAACGGATTTCACCTCCATATAAAAAATTCTAAAACCCGAAAATGTATTACAATATTACATTTGGAACACCCACAAGGTAATAGCTAAAGGCAAAGACCATTTCAATTCAATATCAAATTGTATATTCTCAATTTCTCAACCTCAATTTACATTTCTAAATTTCAATTTTTATTTTCTCAATTTCTCAACCTCAATTTACATTTCTAAATTTCAATTTTTATTTTCTCAATTTCAATTTACATTTGTTAATTTAAATTTGTATTTTCTCTATCATAATTTACATTTTTGTATTTCAATTTGTATTTTCTCAATTTCAATTTACAATTCTGAATTTCCATATGTTTTTCTCAATTTCAATTGGCATTTTTCGATTTCAATTGAAAATGGAGTAGATAAATTCTGAATTCCAAGATGCCATTGAATTATTGGATATCTCAAAATCTTCAAGAACAACAACAAATTCGGCAACAACAAAATACAAGTAATTATCTACGCAGTCAGAGTAATATATACTCCGAATTTCATGACTCTAGCTGCGGTCATTTGATTGGTACTATTTTTATCCCCTTTTTTCATTTTAAACCCAAAAAGTACGAATTTTGAAAAATCCGTGAATTTTACTTGTCTATGCAATCAGAGGAATGTATACACCGAATTTCATTATTCTAGGTACAGCCGTATGGTTGGTACCATTTTTATCCCTCTCTTCCTATTTTACCCCTCAAAAAGTACAAATTTGGAAAAAATAATTTTATATTATGTATCTACTCAATTAGAGGAATGTACCCACCGAGTGTCGTGTTTCTAGCTATTGTCGTTTAATATGTACCATTTTTATCCCTTTTTTGCCCCATTTCACCCCCTACAAATAAGAATCACTTTATGGTGCACGTTTTTTGCTGTAGGGGGAATGCGCATACCAAATACCAAGCAAATATGAACAGACATATTCAAAAAACATGCTTAAATACGCTAAAATATTAGGGATTATTATGGGTATTTTTAGTTCTTGTGAGGGAAAAATTTTTCCCTTTGGGCCGATTTCGCCCCATTTCAATCCCAACCGATCTACGACTATAAGACGCAGTTATGGAAAATTTGAACGTTCTAGCTCCTTTCGTTTAGATGCTAGCGTGCTTTCAACAGGCGGACAGACGGACGGACGGACATGGCTAGATCGTCTTAGAATTTTATGACGATCAAGAATATATATACTTTATAGGGTCTCAGGTCGATATTTCAAGGTGTTACAAACGGAATGACAAAGTTAGTATACCCCCATCCTGGAGGTGGAGGGTATAAAAACTGCATCTTAAAGTCAAAATCGCAAAAAAAACTTAAAAAAATCGATTTTTTAAACCTTTTTCCCCTGTTCAGGTAGGAATCTGTTCAAAATTCAAGGAAACCATCAATCACCTAAGATCTCAATAAACAATTTTCTAGAACAAATGAACTTCCTAGCAATGATTCTTAACACCGTTTGGTTAGGAAAAATACATCTTCAGGACTGTTTCTGTTAATGGTCAGTCCGACTACAGTGCGTATGAGTGATATTATCCTTGATCAACAGCTCGTATACGCTACCTACACACACTACAACATATAATAGGGCTGTTTTTCTTTAAGCCGGGATACACACACATTGATATTGCTTTTGGCGACAATTTAAAAAAAGAATTGTTTATTTTGAGCAAAAAAATTAACATTTTATTTAGATTTTTGTTATCGCAGCTTAGTTATCCAGTCTTAAAGAAAAACAGCCTTAATATTTGGTATTTTGACCTTGTTTGTTCTTTATAGACAAGAGTTACAACTTTGCCTCAGAGAGTAAAACTAAATTACAAACGGATTGCAAGATATGAGCCTGAGAAATTGATCACTTTTTTGCAAAAATGACGCCTAGGCCCCAAATCTTTGGGGGTCCATTAAAAGTGCATGACTTTGGGAGACACGGGCCTTTTTTGTGGTCTTATGGTTATATTTCCATGACTTAAAGTGTTATTGATTAGATCATCATCTCAAACTTCTAGCAAAAGAGCTAGAAATTCTGGCAAAATTCCTTTACGGATTTCCCCATATTTTTCAAATGTGGTAAAAATTCCCTTCAATTACAACACTAAACCTCTTTATACAAGATCTTTATTATAAATTTTCTAAATGGCTTTAAGATCGCCCACCATCATCAATCATCAGCCAACTCTTCGTCAATGTTTTCCCTCTTATCCGGATAGAATTTCTTAAGAACTTTTTGCACTTCCTTTACGGATTTCCCCATGTTGTTCAAATGGGGAAAAAATTCCCTTTAATTACAACACTATACCTCTTTATAAAAGATCTTTATTATAAATTTTCTAGATGGCTTTAAGATCGAACCATACCCGCCCACCATCATCAATCTTCAGCCAACTCATCTTCAATGTTTGCCCTCTTATCCGGATAGAATTTCTTGAGAACTTTTTGCACTTCCGGCATTAAATTGTCAAAATTTGGAAATTTATCTCTTCTCGGCGGGCCCCTATCCAAGCCCGACCATATACAATGCCTAGAGGTGCGGGCATTTTGAGAAAATTCAATTTCAAATGAACCCGCGCGTGGCTGTACTTTTCCATACGAATTGCGTATCATGGCAAATTGTCTAGCGGGGATTTGTGACTGAAGATATTTGAGAAATTCATCGGCTTTCATGGTGAATATGGGACATTCGGTGGTGTGCTCGATGTACACAATGGAACGTGTCTTAATGTAGTGTTCCTCCGACGACCAGTCGATTTCGCGTTGGCGTTTTTTCGTTTTGGATTTTCCTTTGGCCATTTGGTTTAAGGACGGGGAATTTTGAGAGAAATTTGAAAAAGAAATTAATTTTGAAAATTTTATAAAATTTTCAATATTATTTTTATACCCTCCCATGATGGGGGTATACTAACTATGTCATTCCGTTTGTAATATCTTGAAATATCGACCTGAGACCCTATAAAGTATATATATTCTTGATCGTCATAAAATTCTAAGACGATCTAGCCATGTCCGTCCGTCCGTCCGTCCGTCTGTTGAAAGCACGCTAGCATCTAAGCGAAAGGAGCTAGAACGTTCAAATTTTCCATAAATGCGTCTTATAGTCGTAGATCGGTTGGAATTGAAATGGGGGCGAAATCGGCCCAAAGGGAAAAATTTTTCCCTCACAAGGACTAAAAATACCCATAATAATCCCTAATATTTTAGAGTATTTAGGCATGTTTTTTCAATATGTCTCCTTGTACTTACTTGATATTGGGTATGCGCATCCCCCTTATAACAAAAACATGGTGCACGTGGTTTTATTCGTAGGGGGTGAAATGGGGCAAAAAAAGGGATAAAAATGGTACATATTAAACGACAACAGCTAGAAACACGAAATTCGGTGTGTACATTCCTCTAATTGAGTAGATACATAATATAAAATTATTTTTTCCAAATTCGTACTTTTTGAGGGGTAAAATAGGAATAGAGGGATAAAAATGGTACCAACCATACGGCTGTACCTAGAATAATGAAATTCGGTGTATACATTCCTCTGATTGCATAGACAAGTAAAATAACGGATTTTTCAAAATTCGTAGGGGATAAAAAAAGGGGATAAAAATAGTACCAACCAAATGACCGCAGTTAGAGTCATGAAATTCGGAGTATACATTCCTTTGACTACGTAGACATGAAAAATAAAAGGTTTTTTTCCAAATTCGTACTTTCAAGGGATACAATGGGTACGGAGGGATAAAAATGGTACCAACCAAACGGCTACACCTAGAATAATGAAATTCGGTGTATACATTCCTCTGATTGCGTAGACACTTAAAATAAAGAGATTTTTCGAAATTCGTACTTTTTGGGGTTAAAATTAAAAAAGGGGATAAAAATAGTACCAATCAAATGACCGCAGCTAGAGTCATGAAATTCGGAGTATACATTCCTCTGACTGCGTAGACACGGAAAATAGAGTAATTTTTCGAAATTCGTACTTTTTGGGGTTAAAATGAAAAAGGGGATACAAATAGAAATAACCAAATGACCGCAGCTAGAGTCATGAAATTCGGAGTATACATTCCTCTGACTGCGTAGACACGGAAAATAGACGAATTTTTCGAAATTCGTACTTTCAAGGGATACAATGGTACAGAGGGATAAAAAGAGTATCAACTAAACGACTACAGCTAAAGAGTGATTTTTTTGAGGTTAGGATTTTCATGCATTAGTATTTGACAGATCACGTGGGATTTCAGACATGGTGTCAAAGAGAAAGATGCTCAGGATGCTTTGACATTTCATCATGAATAGACTTACTAACGAGCAACGCTTGCAAATCATTGAATTTTATTATCAAAATGCGTGCTCTGTTAAGAAAGTTCAGAAAGAAAGAAATTGTGTTCAGCGACGAAGCTCATTTTTGGCTCAATGGGTACGTAAATAGGCAGAATTGTCGATTTTGGAGTGAATATCAGCCAGAAGCGTTGCAAGAGCTACCAATGCATCCAGAAAAAGTCACAGTTTGGTGCGGTTTATGGGCTGGTGGCATCATTGGACCGTACTTCTTCAAAGATGATGCGAATCGTAACGTAACTGTGAATGGTGAGCGCGTGAGATGATATCCAACTTTTTTTTGCCCAAAATGGAAGAACTGAACTTGGTTGACATGTGGTTTCAACAAGATGGCGCTACATGCCACACAGCTCGCGATTCTATGGCCATTTTGAGGGAAAACTTCGGAGAACAATTCATCTCAAGAAATGGACCGGTAAGTTGGCCACCAAGATCATGCGATTTGACGCCTTTAGACTATTTTTTTTGTGGTGCTACGTCAAGTCTAAAGTCTACAGAAATAAGCCAGCAACTATTCCAGCTTTGGAAGACAACATTTCCGAAGAAATTCGGGCTATTCCGGCCGAAATGCTCGAAAAAGTTGCCCAAAATTGGACTTTCCGAATGGACCACCTAAGACGCAGCCGCGGTCAACATTTAAATGAAATTATCTTCAAAAAGTAAATGTCATGGACCAATCTAACGTTTCAAATAAAGAACCGATGAGATTTTGCAAATTTTATGCGTTTTTTTTAAAAAAAAAAGTTATCAAGCTCTTAAAAAATCAAAAAGAATGATAAAATTCTAACTGCGTAGAAACGTCAAGGGGGGGTAAAAATGGTACCAATCAAATGGGAGCAGCTGGAATCATGAATTCGGTGTATACATTCCTCTGACTGCATAGACACGCAAAATAAAAAGTTTTTTTTTTCCAAATTCGTACTTTTTCTTTTACGGCAAAAATTGGTTGAATCATGAAGTTAGGTTATTTTGCACTATGTACGTCTGATAATGGATTTTCAAAATATGTACTTTTGGAATTAAAATAGAATGGAAATACAACCAACTGTAGCACCAACTATCTTCCAATATTTATGTTATTTAAGCTTTTTGAAAATATAAATAGAAGAATATTTATTTTTTGATTTGAAATAAATAATGGTTTGAAATAATTAAAATAGTATATTTATTTATACAATTATTTTTTCAATATTTGTATTTGTTTTGGTTTGGCTATATAATGGCCATATAATATAATATATAAATAATGGTTTGAAATAATTAAAATAGTATATTTATTTATACAATTATTTTTTCAATATTTGTATTTGTTTTGGTTTGGCTATATTAAAAAAATTATATTTTCCTGTAATATTACTGCACTTCTCCGAAAACCGACTACCTCTGTGGAATGCAAGCCATGGTGGAGGGTATATAAAGTTCGGCCCGGCCGAACTTAACGCCGTTTTTACTTGTTTTCATTCAAAAGTAACCGAAACTGTCAAATCCCATATATTTTGCTTTGAGAGTATGGCTCACCATTCCAAAAATTACTTGTATTTTGTTGTTGCCGAATTTGTTGTTGTTCTAGTGCTATCACCTGTATAAATACGCCTTGAATACACCTTTATGCTATCCATACGCTGAACCAGTTGTGCAGTGTTTCCAAATCGATTTTTTTAAATAATTCTGTAATTCTTTTGAATGGAACGTTTCACGTTCCGAAAAAACACACCTGTTATTGTCAGACTGTCCCTATTTCGGAACATGAATGAATCACCCTATCCCACGCCCCTTTTCAATACATTACATTACAATTATAAAGACAAATCGCCTATTGAAATTGAAAATTGAAATTACGTATTTTTTGCGATTAGAATCGCCAACGTCACGTCACGTCTGTTTATGTTTGCGGCTTGCAGAATGCCATTAAAAACCCCGCAATCTAAAGCTGAGAGAGGATATCTCTCTAGAAAACAAAGCGCAACTTGATTTTTTTTTGAATTATTCCCTCTCAAAGGTTATCATCATCGCATCATGCGAACCGAACGCGCATTATCAGTTTGAGCAACTTGGAGGAAAAATACTAGGCGAGGCGAATGTTTTCGAATCAGTTCATTAATAGTTCTCGTCAGCAGTGTAAACTTTTAGCGCAAAAGAAAAAGAAAAATCACAATTTAATTTTGAAATTTTAAAAAAAGTAAACAAAAGTTTATTTCATTCACCGCAAAGCATGTTTAAAACCTGGACACGTTTGTTTTCCTCGAAATCGCCCATGGCGAGCGATGTTAAAACCAAACTGGGCATTTTGGGTGTACCCTTTTCCAAGGGCCAATCCAAGGGCGGTGTGGAGCAGGCTCCCGATTTGTTGAGGGAGCATGGCCTGGTTTCTACGCTGCAGGAAACATCAAGGGGTACGTACTTACCATTCAGACAGCAAATTGCAACTGATTTCCAGGTGAAAGCAAGGAAATCTTTCAGACATTTTTCGTATATGAGGAGATTTTAAAATCCAGGGGATTTTATTTAATAGCCTTTTCAGACTGCCGACGAAATCTAGCTGTACTGATATAAGGTCGATTTACAAATGCCAGATCCCATACAAAGTTGACATTTATAAATCGAACTTGAGCTGAAATTTCAAAATCTATCTATTTTATTAAATAGCCTTTTCAGACTGCAGACGAAATCTAGCTGTACTGACATAAGGTCGATTTACAAATGCCAGATCCCATACAAAGTTGACATTTATCTGACGATCTTGAACTGAAATCGCTTGATTACGCCCAAGGCGTATTTATAAAGGTGATAGCAGGAGCCCAGCTGACTGATTTTTTTTCATTCAAAAGTAACCGAAACTGTCAAATCCCATATATTTTGCTTTGACATTATGGCTCACTATTCAAAAAATTACTTGTATTTTGTTGTTGCCGAATTTGTTGTTGTTCTAGTGCTATCACCTGTATAAATACGCCTTGGCCGTAGGACAATTTTATTTTTTTTTTTTGAATTTTTTGATCGGATGATATATCCATGAACCTATAGGCAAAATTGAGTTACTTGGCTTTTTTAGTTTTTCATTTAGTTGGACTACAAAGTTCCAATGGGTACAATTTTTCCAAAAATTATTTTATTTACTTATTCGCCGCCTATGATAACGTTATTAGTGTCAAATTAAAGAGGAGAATATCTAAAGGGTGATTTTTTAAGAGCTTGATAACTTTTTTTTTAAAAAAAACGCATAAAATTTGCAAAATCTCATCGGTTCTTTATTTGAAACGTTAGATTGGTCCATGACATTTACTTTTTGAAGATAATTTCATTGGTCCATCCGCTTAGTCCAATTTTGGCATTTCCACGTTTTTGAGTAACAGAGACCCAATTGGTGCGAACGGCGACGAATCGAAAATTGGTGGTCATCATTAACACTGGCCGATACAGCTGCGATATTTTCTTCAGTTCGCACTCTACGTAAGCGTGTTGGTGGTTTAATGTCCAACAATGTAAATTTGGTGCGAAATTTAGTCACAATAGCCCGAATAGCCGCTTCAGTGGGTCGATTAAACTGACCATAAAATGGAAGCGCGCAATGAACTTTCTTAACAGAGCACGCATTTTGATAATAAAATTCAATAATTTGCAAGCGTTGTTCGTTTGTAAGACGATTCATGATGAAATGTCAAAGCATACTGAGCATCTTTCTCTTTGACACCATGTCTGAAATCCCACGTGATCTGTCAAATACTAATGCATGAAAATCCTAACCTCAAAAAAATCACTCTTTATTAAAATTACTTCAAATATCTTGCTTATATCTGTATTAGTTCGGCAATAACATCTATATGAAGTCTACCTTTTAGTTTTTCTAGTTTATTCATATCTTGCTTTTTAAGAGACAAAATTTTAAACGGTTGTTAATACTAAACTAATACAGATAGAGGCTTGAAATTTAAAGTATTTTGAGCACACATTCTCTTCTTCTTTTTGGCATTTATACCGGTGCACTATGGTCCCAAATCCATTTTTTGGCAGAAATTCAAAAAAATTAAAATTGGAAAGTGGTAAATGTGTATATATTTTCTTTATGGCAACACTCCAAGCAACTGGAGAAAATTAGGTGGCAACACCACAAGCCTGAATGGTACTTAAACTTTGCGGTTCAAAAAAAGTGGGATTAATTTTGATATAAAGTAGTTTTACAAATTAATTCAAATCAAGACTTAAAAAGAAAATAATAAAGTGACTATATTATGTAAATTGACTGCAAGAGTCAGTAGTTGAAAAATTATATTTAATATTTTATGATTATTGTGGTCTTGTAAGTATTCATAGGTATTGTAATTTTGTGATTTGTAGAGAACATAATCTATAAATGTCGTGGACCAAAAGTTATATGTATGACTCAACTTGACTCAAAGTGTAAATGTGAAAGTGTTCGTCTGAGGTTGTAGTTTATGGTGGAATTAATATCTCGTCAGCATTTTTCGGCAAACTCCAAAAATTGTCATTTTATTCTAGCATAGTTTTTGATTAGCCATAGACATATATATGATTATATCGCTGAATTAGTTTTGTGTACGAGACCCATTAATATTTTATTTAAAAGGTATTGAAAGTACCTTTAAAATGGTATATAACATCATTCACCTTTTTGTACACATTTATACATTTTACTTTATTTCTTGAAATAATTATTTAAATTGCAGTTTAAAGTATGCTATTTGTATGCTATATATTGCTTTTGTAATAATGTTTAGAAAAACACATTTCGTCAAAATAAACAACCCTTCATTCTTTTAAGCTTTCATAAAATTTTGTTTTTGGTCACCCTGTACCAATACAGGGTGATAATTATGTTGGTTATATATTGACTTTATATGGGAGGTGGTAGTGGGCGTGGTCCGATCGGCCCAATTTTATTTTTATTTTTTGCGTATGATATGTCTAGCAAATGTGCAAAATTACAAGACTGTATATTTATTTTTCGACATTATGCCATAAAAAATGGATTTGGGACCAGTGTGCGGTGTCAAATTATATTATATCCTTTGGAACTCTGTAGTCCTTTTAAGGGGGCAAAAGGATGAGAAAATGAAATAATATTAACGCCAATTAACTCTATTTCACCGATAGTTTCAGATGTATATCAGGGCTGTTTTTCTTTAAGCCGGGATAACAATCTGCGACAACAAAAACGTTAAAAAGAATTTAATTTTTTGCTCAAAATAAAAAAAAAATATTTTTTCACATTGTAAATATTTGTATCAAAACTAATTTTCAAAAAAATATTTTTTTATGTTGATTTTTTATCCAGACTAAGTCCAAATTTTTTAACACAAAATAATTTTTTCAAAATTTGTTTTCACACACACACACACACATAGAAATTGCTGTTGGCGGCGACAATTTTAAAAAATAAATTTTTGTTTTGAGTGAAATTTGAATTTTTTATTTGGTTTTTTGTTATCGCAGCTTAGTTATCCATTCTCAAAAACAGCCATATCATCAGGTTCAAGTGTAATATGAACTGTCAGACAGTGTTAGCCATGCTGTCTGAAGAGGCTATAAAACAACAGAATAGGAAAATCTAGCTTAACTTGATTCTTATGAGAAATTTCAATATCATCGAATTAGAATTAAATTAATTCGTCAGTGTGAACAGCTTTTAAGGAGAGTTTAACTGAAAAGTAGAATACGCCAAAAACTTTAAATTTAAATTAATTTTTAAATTTAGCACTTTTTTCGACGAAATCAGTTACTTAACATTTATAGACTTTTCAGACTGCAAGCGAAATCAATAGATTTCAGCTTGAAATGACATATGATCAAATTTGAATGGATTTAGATTTAGATTTCGCTGGCAGTGTGACAAGGCTATTATAGCAGCATGCAAAATCAATCGATTTCAGCTTGAAATGACATAAGGTCGATTTACAAATGTCAAATTTGTATGGTATCTGACATTAGTAAACCGATTTTTTTTGAAATGTACACTCAAAGGAATTTGTCAGAAAAAGAAAACAGAAAGTCTGCTATAAGAACAGATTTACTGCTGAAAAAGAGATAGCAGATTTGTATCTGATGAAATAGTAAACAGCTGACAAATTTTAAGCATATGTACAGAACAATAAGGCTGTTTTTCTTTTAGACTGGATAACTAAGCTGCGATAAGAAAAACCTAAATAAAAAGTTAAAATTTCACTCATAATAAAAATTTATTTTTTAAAATTATCGCCAACAGCAATATAAATGTGTGTATGAAAACAAATTTTGAAAAAAATATTTTATATTAACAATATTGGACTTAGCCTGGATAATTATCCAGTATAAGTCAAATTTATGGTTATCCAACACAAAATATTTTTTTGAAAATTTGTTTTGAAACAAATATTTATATTGTAGTTGGCGACAATGTGAAAATTTTTTTTTATTTTGAACAAAAAATTAAATTTTTATTAACGTCTTTGTTATCGCAGTTTGTTATCCCGGTTTAAAGAAAACAGCCTTAATATAGCCAATTAACTATTTTATTTTTTATAAGGGAATTTATTTCCACTGAAAGATATTGTGATTGTTTTTTTTTTGATAATACGCATATTGTTCCAAGCTAATAAAGGGTGATTTTCTAGCTATTATCTTTTTGGCAACACTGGTTTAAACAGCTGACGCACGTTTCGTGTTTTGTTTCACTGTCAAACATCTTCAGTTTGGTCTATAATTTAACCATGAATCGTCTTAAAAACGAACAACGCTTGCAAATTATTGAATTTTATTATCAAAATGCGTGCTCTGTTAAGAAAGTTCAGAAAGAAAGAAATTGTGTTCAGCGACGAAGCTCATTTTTGGCTCAATGGGTACGTAAATAGGCAGTATTGTCGATTTTGGACCATTTGAGGCGCAGTCAAGGTCAACATTTGCATGAAATAATCTGGCAGAAAAACTGCTGTAATAGCAGAAAATTGCCTGCTGATAGGCAGCAGACAATCGCAGCTGTTAATAACAGATTTTTTTTCTTTAAGTGTAGTATTAGATCTATTTACCTCTGACAAGACTTTAAAGAACGATAGTCAAACTCTATTTTTATACCCTCCACCTCCAGGATGGGGGTATACTAACTTTGTCATTCCGTTTGTAACACCTTGAAATATCGACCTGAGACCCTATAAAGTATATATTCTTGATCGTCATAAAATTCTAAGACGATCTAGCCATGTCCGTCCGTCCCTCTGTCCGTCTGTTGAAAGCACGCTAGCATCTAAACGAAAAGAGCTAGAACGTTCAAATTTTCCATAAATGCGTCTTATAGTCGTTGAACGGTTGGGATTGAAATGGGGCGAAATCGGCCCAAAGGGAAAAATTTTTCCCTCACAAGGACTAAAAATACCCATAATAATCCCTAATATTTTAGCGTATTTAAGCATGTTTTTTGAATATGTTTGTTTATATTTGCGTGATATTGGGTATGCGCATTCCCCTTATAGAAAAAACGTGCACCATAAAGTGATTCTTATTTGTAGGGGGTGAAATGGGGCAAAAGAGGGATAAAAATGGTACTTATTAAACGACAACAGCTAGAAACGCGAAATTCGGTGTGTACATTCCTCTAATTGAGTAGATACATAATATAAAAGTATTTTTTCCACATTCGTACTTTTAAGGGGTAAAATAGGAATAGAGGGATAAAAATGGTACCAACCAAACGGCTGTACCTAGAATAATGAAATTCGGTGTATACATTCCTCTGATTGCATAGATAAGTAAAATACACCGATTTTTCGAAATTCGTACTTTTTGGGGTTAAAATGAAAAAGGGGATAAAAATAGTACCCATCTAATGACCGCAGCTAGAGTCATGAAATTCGGAGTATACATACCTCTGAGTGTGTAGACACGGAAAATAAACAGATTTTTCGACATTCGTACTTTTTGGGGTTAAAATGAAAAAAGGGGATGAAAATAGTACCAATCAAATGACCGCATCTAGAGTCATGAAATTCGGAGTATACATTCCTCTGAGTGTGTAGACACGGAAAATAAACTGATTTTTCGAAATTCGTACTTTTTGGGGTTAAAATGAAAAAAGGGGATAAAAATAGTACCAATCAAATGACCGCATCTAGAATCATGAAATTCTAAACGAAAATGAAAAAAGGGGATAAAAATAGTACCAATCAAATGACCGCAGCTAGAGTCATGAAATTCGGAGTATACATTCCTCTGACTGCGAAGACACGGAAAATAGACGAATTTTGCGAAATTAGTACTTTCAAGGGATACAATGGTACAGAGGGATAAAAATAGTTCCAACTAAACGACCACAGCTAGAATGATAAAATTCTAATTGCGTAGAAACGTCAAGGGGGTAAAAATGGTACCAACCAAATGGAATCATGGAATTCGGCGTATACATTCCTCTGACTGCATAGACACGTAAAATAAAAAGTTTTTTTCCAAATTCGTACTTTTTCTTTTACGGCAAAAATTGGTTGAATCATGAAGTTAGGTTATTTTGCACTATGTACGTCTGATAATGGATTTTCAAAATTTGTACTTTTGGAATTCAAACAGAATGGAAATACAACCAACTGTTGCACCCACTATCTACCAATATTTATGGCTTTGAAAATATTTTCGAAAATATAAATAGAAGAATAATTATTTTTTGAATTGACGTATTGGTAGCCTTGCCTTATAAGCGTGGTTTGAAATAATTAAAATATTATATTTATTTATAATTTGTTTATATAATTTGTATTTGTTTTGGTTTGGCTATATTTTAAAGGAAATTGTATTTTCCTGTAATATTAGTGCACTTCTACGCAAACCGACAACCTCTGTGGAATGCAATCCATGGTGGAGGGTTTATAAAGTTCGGCCCGGCCGAACTTAACGCCGTTTTTACTTGTTTTTTTTTCAAAATCCCCTTAACTTCAAAATCCTCATACATACGAACAAGTTTCTGATTGCTTTTCCTCTACACATATAAGATAAGAAATAAAACTCAGCTGTTTATTTATTTATTATTTTTTATTTTTATTAAAAAAGGCAATTTAATCATTTCCGATTATGGCAATCTGAATTATATGCTCGTTGACGACTCACAGTCCCCGGCACACTATAAGAATATGAAAAACTACGGCTCTTTCATGAGCTGCAATAAGGCTTTGATACAAAAAATACCCGAAATACTCAAAGAACAAGAGCAGTTTTTGTGCTTGGGCGGTGATCATGCCATCGGCTTCGGTAAGTTCCATTTTCATTGCATTGAAACCAAAAACAAAAGACGTTTTCTATGGTTTCGTGTTCAGGTTCCGTGGCCGGCCATTTAATGCATACACCCAACTTATCTTTGGTCTGGGTCGATGCACATGCCGATATCAATTTACACTCCACCAGCAACAGTGGCAACATTCACGGGATGCCGGTCTCATTTTTGCTCGAAGAGTTGCGGGACTTTTGGAAGCACGCTAATTTGCCCGCTATAGCACCAAGATGGTAAGTCGGACTTTGTATTATAAATATGTATTTAGTAGCTACGATACGGCCACGATAAATACATTGGCATGTATTTATGGTAAATTTCTTTTATTTATTTAGTTATCAAACATATACGAATACGAATATTTACTTAACTTAATAATAAATTTGTATTTAAAAAATACTTATTCTATCACAGTTTCGTTTTAAAGTTCTACTTTAATTTTCAGTCTTATAGATTTTGTAGGTCATTTATAATAATATTTTCTATATTTTCTTTTAGATTCTTTCTATTATTTTCAAAACAATGATCAGTCAAAATAGTTGCTTTTGACAAGACAAGAGCAAAATATTTTTGTGAAAGTGAAAAAATTAAGAAAATTATATATTAAAACCAGTGAAAAAAGAATAGAAAACAAATAAACACGAATGACTAGGATGATACAATTTCTAGAAGAAACTGAAAAAGTAAAAATATTTTTTTAAAGATGATTGTAAAACTAAGCGAAAATTTTTGAAATTAGTAAATTTGAGTAATACAAAATATGGTTAAAAACAAAATGAATGTGAAAAATATGAAAAACAAAACTAATAAATATTAAAAATGTATAAAATATATAAAGCAAAATACATAGAAAACAAATAATACTGTCCGACACAATTTTGCACATATGACAGGAAACATCTAAAATAGACCTGGAGGCTAATCACGGCATTCGAAAGCGAGAAGTTACGATCGAAATCAATTTTTTATTTTCTGTAAAAGAAGTAAACATTTCCAACAAAAACAAATAGGATGTTGAAATAATGTTTATTGCAACTAATCTCATTAGAGTTTGAATATTTTTTGTCGAAATGTATGTCATTTTTACAATAAATAAGAGCGTATTTCGATCGTAACTTTCTCGCTTTCGAATGGTATGATTAGCCCCCTGTTCGATTAGGCTTACTAGCTTAATTTTTCTATGGAATTTATTCTATTTATTTCTATTACAGCCTTATCACACTACATGCAAAATCTAGTTAAAATGACATAAGGTCGATTTTGAAATGTCAAATTTGTATGGGATCTGACATTTGTAAATCGACCTTATGTCATTTCAGCTAGCTTGCAGTGTGGCAAGGCTATAATAGAAATAATGAAGTTTTTTTTCGAAAATCTTCTTCGCGTTAGTTTCTGTTCAAAGTGCTAATATTTTTAACGAGAATGTTTAGAAAAAAATAATAAAAACAATGACAGTTTGTTTGTTGTTTGGCTAAAATTATAAAACTGAAAACTTTTCATTTCATGTTGCAATCAATGGTGCGTTCTTTTTACAAATATATAATCATAATATTTTGGTTAATTATTTATAATAATAAAGGTAATATTAATTTTGTACGTATATAAATAACATGATCATCATGAATAACAGAGTAAAAATAATATTTGAAATGATAATATATTCCGATATAATAAGGGTGGACGTTTCTCTTTAAGACTGGTTTAATAAACGTTAAATTTGCACTCAATGGAAGAAAATAATTGTCGTCAACAACATTATGGCTGTTTTTCTTTAAGACTGTATATCTAAGCTGCTATAACAAAAAAATAAAAAATACCGTCTTAAAATTCTCGCCTACAGCAATAACAATATATGAGTGAAAACAAATTTTTGAAATAATAATTTTATGTTAAAAATGTTGGAATTTGCCTGGATAAGTCAAAAAAAGTCAACACAAAATATATTTTTTTTTGAAAATTTCTTTTATAACAAATATCTGTATTGCATAGTTGGTGCAAAGTGAAAAAATATTTTTTTTATTTTGTGTAAAAAAAAGTATTTTATATTAATAATAATTTGACTTAGCCTGGATAATTTTCCAGAATAAGTGGAATTGCTATCAACATAAAATTATTTTTTGCAAATTTATTTAAAAACAAACATTTATGTGTTGTCATTTATTTTGGTTCAAGACCAAAGGTTGTGCTGAAGTCTTCAGCAGAAGCCAAAATTAGCAAAAAGGCGAAGTGAGACCTTTATTGTTGCAGCTAAAAGTTGACTGCGCTGTGTCGATGGGCGCTACCCCATCTCGTCAGAACTTTCGCAAACTTTCGCTTTAGTACCAGCGGTCACATATGACAAATAAGAAGCGCTGATAAACAAAATATTCCACCGAACTAAGTCGACACGCTAAAAATCTCACTTTGCCAATTCAATGTTATGCATGTGCTCGCATCGCTCGCAACAATGCAAAGGTTGTTGTTGTACGGTATAATTAATTTAAGGACAATTAGAAATAAAAAATAAGAAAAAAAATATTTTTAAGTCCAAAAATGTAAACATAAAATTATTGTTTGCAAGTTTGCTACAAACATTTATATATAAGTAGACGACAATTAGAAAAAAGTATTTTTTGGCAAAATTTTTACTAAGTCCAAAAATGTTTTTTCTAATTATCGTCAACTAAAATATAAATGTTTATATTTTAGTAAAAACTTTGTAAAAAATATATTTTATAATTATCGTCAACTAAAATATAAATGTAAATACAATTAGAAAAAATATTTCTTACTAAGTTTTTACTAAGTCCAAAATGTCAACAAAAATTTAATTTTTTTTTAACAAAAATTTATATTTTAGTTGAGGACTATTAGAAAATATATTTTCTAATAAGTTCAAAAATGTCAGCATAAAATTATTTTCTTTTTTAATTTTTTTTAAACAAAAATTTATATTTTAGTTGAGGACTATTAGAAAATATATTTTTTAATAAGTCCAAAAATGTCAACATAAAATTATTTTTTTTTTATTTTTTTTTTTTTTAATTTATATTTTAGTTGAGGACTATTAGAAAATATATTTTTTAATAAGTTCAAAAATGTCAGCATAAAATTATTATTTTTTTTTAATTTTTTTTAAAACAAAAATTTATATTTTAGTTGAGGACTATTAGAAAATGTATTTTTTAATAAGTTGTCAGCATAAAATTATTTTTTTTTTTAATTTTTTTAAAACAAAAATTTATATTTTAGTTGAGGACTATTAGAAAATATATTTTTTAATAAGTTCAAAAATGTCAGCATAAAATTATTTATTTTTTTTTGCAAATTTGTCGTCAATTAAAATATAAATATTTGTATTGAATCAAATATAAAAAAAATAATAAAATGTCAATTTGCACTTAGTAAAAAATGTTTTTTTTTTCTATTTATCGTCAACTAAAATATAAATGTATTTACATTTATATTTTATTTGACGATATATATTTTTTACTAAGTTTTTACTAAGTCCATTAATGTCAACATTAAATTATCAAATTTTTCAAATTTGTTTTAATACAAACATTTATATTAGAAATAATATTTTTTATTTTTTAACGTTACCCAGACTTAAAGAAAAACAGCCCTAAAATATTAATTTTTAAAAAGAAAACAGTATTATTATTAACATTTTTAAGGGGGTTTAAAAATAAACGGAATAATAAAGCTAGTAGCTGTCATTTTGTACTTTGAGCGGGACAATTTGTGCCAGTTAGTATGGCAGTGGTTTAGGTCAAAAATCCAAAAGGATGATACTTTTTGAAATTTTTGAAAAATTGTCTTTAGTGTTAGTTTGAAAGTGTTCTAAGTTAGACTATATCCACTGACATTGATGTGTGGCGTTTTAAATACACATATTTTATTTATAATGTAAAATTTAAGTGTTTGAAATAATTTGAACGACATAAGACATAAAATGAAATTAATTGAAAAAATAATAATTTCTATATAAAGTCTGTAGACGAACAACCTGCAAATATTTATATATATATTTCTTATTTTTTTTTTTGTTAAATAAATTATTTTCTGGTTTCTTTCATCTTTGGTGAGGAATTATTAATTTTTCCTATTAAAATAAAATATTTTCTGTTTAATTTTTTCAATTTTGAATAGAATGAAAGTGATCTAAGTCAGTGCACCCTCTGAAAGTAGTGGTTCCCTTGGAGCTACCAACATTGTCGATTTTTTTATAAATGTTCGATTTAGTAGTAAGATATTCTAACAAAAAAAAATTGTGCTTCGGTGGAAAAATATTTTTCATTTGACTCAAACATAAACCATTGCATATCTCAAAACGTATAAAGTGTGACTTAGACCACTATCATACTAACTGGCACATTTATCTATGGATGTTTTTAATTTATCTTTTCTTAAGACAATATACATCTTTTCGGGCTGCAAATTTTAATTACTTTTTTAAGGCCTGCGCACACCGAAGACGTTCGATTTCCTTGTAATTCCAATTGATTTTTTTATAAATACTGCTTGAATCTATACCGTGTAGGTAATATAAACAAGAAGTCCTCTATTCTCAATCAATGACCTGTGAGCGTTATAATTTTTTTATATTTAAATGTTTCAACCAAATAAATCAAATCGATTTTCAAAAAAGTCGTTAGACTTGAACCGGATGATATATGTATGAAACTATAGACAAATTCGATTTTTAAAAAAGTCGTTAGACTTGAACCGTATGTATATGATGATATGAAACTATAGACAAAACTGAGTTAATTGTTGACCCATCACAGGACTACAAAGTTCCGAAGTATACAGTTTTCAAAAATTATTTTAAATACTTATTTGCATCCTGTGCTGCCGGTATAAGTATAAAATTAAAGGGGAGAACATCTACTAAAAATACTTCAAATCATATGCTTCTATCTATATTAGTTTAGCATTAACAGCCATTTGAAATTAACCTCCATAAAAAGTAAAATATGAAAAAAAAACTAAATAATTTACGGGGGAAAATTGCAATGCTTGTCAATGCTAAACTAATACGGATAAAAGCATGCGATTTAAAGTATTTTTAACAGGTATTGTCCTCTTTAATTTGATACCTATACGGGTATTATAGAGTGCGAAAATGTATATAAAATAATTGTTGAAAAAAATGTATCCTTTGGAAAATGAAAAACTAAAAACGCCAATTAACTCCATTTCGCCTATAGTTTCAGACGTAAACCATTCGATTCAAATGTAATGACATTTTTCAAAAATTGCCGTACGGTGTTATGTTCTTATGCCTTTTCTCCCTAATATATCCTGATATAAAATTTGGAGACCTGAGAAAGTTATTTAAAAGGGGTATATAAAAATTTCGAAAATTGGTCAAAATTTTGCAAATTGTTTACGATAACAATTTAATTTATAACGTGAGTACACATGCACTTTATCATCGGAACCTTCTGATAAATATTTTATGATATAAAATATTTTGGCTGCATTCATTAGCTGTCTATAAGATTTTATCTATTTGATGTGACCCATTTCGAAAAAATTAAATAAAATAAATAATATATCCTGAGATAAAATATGAAGACCTGAGAAAGGTATTTAAAAGAGAAAGGTATTTAAAAGGTCTTTAAAAAAGACCCGAGAAAGGTATTTATATAAAATTTCGAAAATAGGTCAACATTTTGCAAATTTTTAACGATAACATTTTAATTTATAATGTGAGTTAAAAAGCACTTTATCATCGGAATCTTTTGATAAATATTTTTGATATAAAATATTTTTGCTACATTAGTTGTCTATAAGTGTACAGCCCCAACTGTAGCGTTGGAGTCAACTTCAAAAAGTTTTTAATGCATTCCTTTGGAAAAGAGTGAGTGACGTTGACGCTAGCGTCAAATATTAGAAAATTTTCTTTTTTTCTTGGCGTCGTTCTCCTCAATTTTTCTCGCAGGTCTAAGAAATAATCTTTGGCGATTATATGTGAATATGGCACCATTGATTCGGTGTTTAACAAGAAAACAGAAGTTTTCTATTCTAAAAATACAAAAAAATTGTCTTGAAGCTATGATATACATGTAAAAAATTAAATAAAATAATTACATTGGAAAACAACAACTAAAAAGGGGATAAATTATATCTGGCATTGGATTCAGAATTCGCCAAAGGATTTTTTTTCATTTGATATGTAGTTTTTTCTCCTCCAGTCAGTTTTAGTTTAGTTAGTTAGCATTGTGTTACAATACAAATCATAAAATATTATGTATGTATACAAAATTTATAAATACAAATGTTCGTTTGTTTTTGTTTTCTTTTTTTTTTTAAACAGAAATTACAACAGTGATTTGTTAGGACAACAAAATAGCATTAAATGTAAAAACTCAACAAGAAGGTAGGATAATATAGGCAATTAATTTGTGGATCTGAAATCAGAATTTGTGAAAAATTTAGTTAAGACTTTCAAAGTCTTTGATCAAACTTGATCAAACAAATATTAAACGCATTCCAGACAAAATCTTGAGATACATTTCACCGGCTATTTTCATAATAAGGTTGTTTTTCTTTAAGACTAGATAACTAAGCTGCGATAAGAAAAACCTAAATAAAAAGTTAAAATTTCACTCAAAATAAAAACTTAATTTTTAAATTAACGCCAACATCAATATAAATGTGTGTATGAAAACAATTTTTGAAAAAAAAAATATTTTATATTAAAAATATTGGACTTAGCCTGGATAATAATTATCCAGTATAAGTCAAATTTATGGTTATCGAGGCTAATTCCAAAAAAGTCAACACAAAATATTTTTTTTGGAAAATTTGTTTTGATACAAATATTTATATTGTAGTTGGCGACAATGTGAAAAAATAATTTTTTATTTTGAGCAAAAAAATAATTATTTTTAACGTTTTTGTTATCACAGCTTTTTATCCCGGCTTAAAGAAAAACAGCCTTAATAATTTATCAAAGGTTTAAAGTGTTTTGTAAACCCTTTATAAATTAATATGGTGTGTTCCCACTTTTTCAATTTCGCCGGCCATATTCATAATAATTTATTAAAGTTTTAAGGTGCTTTATAAACCCTTGATAAATGATTATTTCAATTTCGCCGGCCATATTCATAATAATTTATCGAAGATTAAAAGTGTTTTATAAACTCTTTATAAATTAATATGGTGTGTTCCCACTTTTTCAATTTCGCCGGCCATATTCATAATAATTTATCGAAGGTTTAAAGTGTTTTATAAGCCCTTAATAAATTATTATTAATATGGCTTTTAGTTTTCTAAGTTTTTAATAATTTATCAAAGGTTTAAAGTGTTTTATAAACCCCTGATAAATAATAATTAATTTGACAGGTTCCAAGTTTTTCAATTTCGCAGGTCATATTCATAATAATTTATCAAAAATGTTTTATAAACCATTTATAAATGATTATTAATATGGCGTGTTACCACTTTTTCAATTTCGCCGGCCATATTAATAATAATTTGTCATAGCTTTAAAGTGTTTTATAAACCCTTGATAAATAATTATGAATATGTCGTGTTCCCACTTTTTCAATTTCGCCGGCCATATTCATAATAATTTATTAAAGGTTTAAAGTGTTTTATAAACCCTTAAAAAAGTATTATTAATATGGCTTTTAGTTTTCAAAGTTTTTCAATTTCTCCGGCCATATTCATAATAATTTGTCAAAGCTTTAAAGTGTTTTATAAACCCTTGATAAATGAGTATTAATATGGCTTTTAGTTTTTGTATCTAAAAACAAAACAGGACTTTTCCGATATCTCGGATCATATTCATAATAATTTTTCAAAGCTTTAAAGTGTTTTATAAACCCTTAATAAATGATTATTAATATGGCTTTTCGTTTTCCATGTTTTTCAATTTCTCCGGCCATATTCATGATTATTTATCAGAGGTTTAAAATGTTTTATAAACACTTGATAAGTGATTATTAATATGGTTTTTAGTTTTGGTATTTAAAAACCAAAACAGGACAAAGAAGTCAAACAGGACTGATAATTAAATTTGCTTCACAATCCGCAGTGGATTTGTCAAGATTTCGCAGGCCATATTCATAAAAATTTATTAAAGGTTTAAAGTGTTTTATAAAACCTTGATAAATGATTATTAATATGGCATGTTTAAATTTATCAAAGGTTTAAAGTGTTTTATAAACCCTAGACAAATGATTATTAATATGGCTCTTAGTTTTCGTATTTAAAAACAAATACAGGACTTTTTCAATTTCTCCGGCCATATTCATAATAATTTATTAAAGGTTTAAAGTGTTTTATAAAACCTTGATAAATGATTATTAATATGGCTTCAAGTTTTCGTATTTAAAAACAAAAATGGGACAAGTAAACCCTTGATAAATTGTTACTAATATGGCGTGTTCCAAGTTTTTCATTTTCCACGACCATATTCATAATAATTTATCAAAGGTTTAAAGTGCTTTATAAACTCTTGATAAATTATTATTAATATGGCTTTCAGTTTTTCATTTTACCCGGTCATATTCATAATAATTTATCAAAGGCTTAAAGTGTTTTATAAACCCTTAATAAATGATTATTAATATGGCTTTTAGTTTTCCATGTTTTTCAATTTCTCCGGCCATATTCATGATTATTTATCAGAGGTTTAAAATGTTTTATAAACACTTGATAAGTGATTATTAATATGGTTTTTAGTTTTGGTATTTAATAACCAAAACAGGACAAAGAAGTCAAACAGGACTGATAATTAAATTTGCTTCACAATCCGCAGTGGATTTGTCAAGATTTCGCAGGCCATATTCATAATAATTTATTAAAGGTTTAAAGTGTTTTATAAACCCTTGATAAATGAGTATTAATATGGCTTTTAGTTTTCGTATTTAAAAATAAAAATGATAAATTGTTACTAATATGACGTGTTCCAAGTTTTTCATTTTCCACGACCATATTCATAATAATTTATGAAAGGTTTAAAGTGCTTTATAAACTCTTGATAAATTATTATTAATATGGCTTTCAGTTTTTCATTTTACCCGGTCATATTCGTAATAATTTGTCAAAGCTTTAAAGTGTTTTATAAACCCTTGATAAATGATCATTAATATGGCTTTTAGTTTTCGTATTTAAAAACAAAAACAGTTCCTTGTCCAACACAGGACTGATAATTAAATTTTCTTCACAATCCGCAGTGGATAGTTTATTAAAGGTTTAAAGTGTTTTATAAACGGTTGATAAAAGATTATTAATATGGCCTTTAGTTTTCCAAGTATTTCAATTTCGCCGGCCATATTCATGATAATTTATCAGAGGTTTAAAGTCTTTTATAAACCCTTGTTTTTCAATTTGATTGAAACCAAAAAAGCGGTCCCTGATCTCAGACCCAAAAATTAACCCCCCATTATTATGTATTATTACAATTTGCTTTAGAAAATTAAACATTTGTAAAATTATGTTTGAATGATCTTAAAGAGAGAAAGACAGAGATAAAAACGTATTTAAAATATCATCGAAATTAAACTAAATTATTACACCGATTTGCATAACTTTACATGTACATGACTGACTGTCTAAGCCGCTGAAACAAATAAGTTTGATTTTCTTTGATTACAACAACAACAATAACAAAAGACCATGAAAACTATAACTGTTGGGTGGTGTTGTTGGATGGTGGGTGGCTATATAAACGTATGAAATAAACAAATATTGGACACTGAAAGAAAAAAAAAAAATTATTAATTATAATCACAAAAAGGCACGAGCGGCGAAGACGGCGGTGACGGTGGTTGGGTGATTGATTGGTTTGGGTGGTTGGGGTGGTGGTGGCGTTGGTGGAGGTTTTGATTCAAATACGAAATCATAATTCGAAACGAAATACAAATTATTAATTACTTACCAAAAACTTATAAATTTGCAAATGTATGTGTGTGGGTTCAATTTTTCGTATTCTCTTTTTTTCGTCTCCTCCTCTTCCTTTGAAACAACACACAACAACAATAAGGTGTCTTTATACCAAACCAAAAAAAAAAAAACGATAGCAATAAATTATTTAGCCTTAACTATATAAATCAAATCGAAAAAAAAAAACGAAAAACATAAAACACTTTGCTTTCCAAAAAGAAAAACTCAAAATCAACTGAATTTCGCGGCACTTACAACACTGTTAATACATAAATAATACACCTTTTTAAAAAAAAAACTTATAATTAATTATAAGAAACGAGCGAGCACTATCTTGTTCCGGGTGTATGTAAATCATAATTTCAAAGTCAAATCATTACTTACCAAAAACTTATAAATTCGTTTTCTTTTGCAAAAATTTCGATATTGTTTTACCTCAAAATGATAAGATATCTTTGTCGGAGAGCGCGCGCACTTAGCATAATGTATAAAGAAAGGGCCTTGTTCGCATGGATTTCCAAAAAACTCTCCATTTCAATTCGGAGACTATGTTTTATATGCGAGCAAGGCTTTCAAATCAAAATCAATACTGGGGCACTTATTGCCTTTAGAAATGTACACTGTAAAAATCAACAACAACAACAAAGAAAACTCCACCTCTTTAAAAGAAGAAATTATACAAAGTTAATCAACGTGTGTGTGTGTGAGGAGAGAGATTGGCAGCACTCGCTGCCCGGCTCCTTGTGCTGTTGTTTCCGCTAACCAACCAAAGATCAAGGACCAAATTAGCCTTTACAATATTCACAAAAAACAGGGGGGAAAGACAATTTGGAGATGGTGGGTGTGGTGGTGGTGGTGGCGATTTAAACGAAAACAAGAATGTACACTGTGAGCCAACAAATGGATTGAGAACATAGAGTTTAATGAGCTGGAAGGAGTGGGCAGTTGTTTACAAGTAGGAGAGAGAGGAGACAACAAATTAAAACAACCAAAGAGACTGAGCTTTTGAATGCTGACAGTCATAGCTATACAATTTTCCAAACAAAAAACTATATAACTTAGAAAGGAGTTATATTCGGCCGGGCCGAATCTTGTAAACCCTTCACCTACCTAGACTACATTTCACACTACAACCATAGCGTGGAAATAACACCACTAACAGACGGACACCTCCTCATTTTCAAACCTATTTTTAGAAAATTGTTATTTGTCTTTAGTCAAATTGAATGATCACGCCCTCTAATGCCCTAATGACACAGAAATGTCTTCGACAGTCCATATTACACTTGAACTGGATTACATGCGTCTGAAACTATAGGCCAAATGGAGTTAATTTCCATTTCCTCATCCTGTTGCCCTTTAAAAAGTTGAAAATTTTTCAAATGATATAACATTTTATAAAAATATATTTTAACTACTTATTCGCACCCTATGATACCGGTATAGGTGTCAAATTAAAGAGGAGAATATCTATTAAAAATACTTTAAATTTTATGGCTCTATCTGTATTAGTTTAGCACTAACAACTATTTCAAAATTCCCCTTAAAAAGCTAAATTAAAAAACAAATGAACTAAGTGGGAAAACTTGAAATGGTTGTAAATGCTAAACTAATACAGTTAGAAGAATGAAATGTGAAGTATTTTTAGCAGACATTCTCCTCTTTAATTTGACACCTATACCGGTAACATAGGGTACGAATAAGTATCTAAAATAATTATTATAGAGTTAATTTTCATTTCCTCGTTACAAAGATTAAACATTTTCAAAGGATAACATTTTTCAAAAATTGCTTTAAACACTTATTTGCATCCTATCATACCGGTATAAGTGTTAAATTAATGAAGAGAATATCTATTAAAAATAATTTAAATTCCACGAGTCTGTCTGAATTAGTTAAAATTTTAAATCAAAAAAGAAACAATTAAAATAAGGGAAAACTTGAAATGATTGTAAATGCTAAACTAATACAGTTAGAAGAATGAAATGTGAAGTATTTTTAGCAGACATTCTCCTCTTTAATTTGACACATATACCTGTAACATAGGGTGTGAATAAGTATATAGAATTATTATAATGGATTTCATTTTCATTTCCTCATTAAAAAGTTTTCAAATTTTCAAAGGATAATTTTTTTAAAAACATTATTCTAAATACTTATTCACACGCTATGACACCAGTATAAATGTTAAATTAATGAAAAGAATATCTGTTAAAAATGCTTTAAATTTTATGATTCTATCTATATTAGTTTAGCATTCACGAACATTTCAAACTTCCCCTTAAAATTTTAAATAAAAAAACAATTAAAATAAGGGAAAATTTGAAATGGTTGTAAATGCTAAACTAATACAAATAAAAGAATGAAATGTGAATTATTTTTTGCAGACATTCTCCTCTTTAATTTGACACATATACCTTGAACATAGGGTGTGAATAAGTATCTAAAATAATTATTATGGGGTTCATTTTCATTTCTTCATTAAAATATTTCCAAATTTTCAAAGGATAACATTTTTTAAAAATAATTTTAAATACTTGTTCGCACCCTATGATACAGGTATAAGTGTTAAATTAATGAAGAGAATATGTGTTAAAAGTAGTTTAAATTTCATGATTCTATCTGTATTAGTTTAGCATTAACAAGCGTTTCAAACTTCCCCTTAAAAATTTTAAATTAAAAAAAAAAAAAAACAATTAAAATAAGGGAAAACTTGAAATGGTTGTAACTGCTAAACTAATACAGTTAGAAGAATGAAAATTGAAGTAATTTTAACAGACATTCTCCTCTTTAATTTGACACCTATACCGGTATCATAGAGTGTGAATAAGTGTTTTAAATAATTATGGTATCGTACGGTGTTATATTAAAATATTGATTGATGTCTGTCCTTGTCCTGGAAACTTTTTCCCTCTGCACTGGTTTCGTCCATTTTCAAGTCCAATCGATATACAACTATTAGATATTTAAGAATTTTCCCACGATCTTTTCCCTCTGCAAGAAAATTGCAACCCATTAGCACTTTTTGATCGGAAGCTAGCGTGCTTTTAACAAGCAAACGACAGTAGATCATCTTAGAAAATTTCCTTCACTCAGAATATATACACTAGGGTTGGGGTTTCTGAAGAATATTTCAAAACGTTGTAAATGGAATGACAAGATGTATAAATGAAGGGTATAAAAAGGATATACCAAAGCAATTTACAAGTATTCCCGCCAAACTTTATACAATTTACAGCTCTATACTTTTGAAATTTTCTTTAGAACCCGTCAAACTTTATCCAATTTACAACCCAATACTTTTGAAATTTTCTTTAAAAACTAGCAGCTCTTCTACGCGAGAAGCTGGTTTATGTGTTAAACAGTTCGTTTTACTTCCAGACAAGACATTTTCAGGGGGAAAATAAATATCGAAATGTTTTGATTTAACCCGATTTAGTCCTAGGCGGTGAGTAGTGTGAAATTCATTGAAAAAAAAAAAAAAACCAACAAAAAGCCAACTGAAAATACAGGATATACCGAAGATAGCCTACACGCACACACGCGCACGTACACACATATACACACACACGCACACACATTTAATGTTGTTAAATGGAAAAGAAGACCTAGCGACGAAACCTAGTTTACCAAACCAAAACGAAAAAACCAACACAACATATTTCAATAAATATGCAGCCTAAAGAGAGGAAACCAAGAACCAAATAAACACAAAGCAGACTAGAAACAAGGAAGAAATGACAAAACATAAAAGACAACCGAAAGAAGGAAACTAAAACTAGAACTAAAACGATATCAAAAAAAACAATTGAAAATATTATTAAAAAAAGAAATCAGAAATCAACCTAACTGAAATTATCCCAAAACCAAAAAAGAACTGAATTGTAACCAAATATCAACCGAAAGTCAAACGGAACTGAAGAGAAAAAATCAACCTGTATTTTTTTTGGCAATATTTCGAAAAAATTCAAAATGAAAAACTCATAATTTGTAAATTTTTAATACATTTATAATATTATTTTTTTTTTGTTTCTGGTTTAAAGATGAGTTTTGTTTTGTTTTTTTTTTTAATGATAATTAATTAATAAATATAAAGAGTAATTAATAAGATTAGAAGTCATAATAATAAGTAATAATTTGCTTGTTTGGTAAGAATTAATATCATTTTGTAAAAAAACAAATCATCGTGTTTTGTAGATTAAATAAATTAAATAAATATATGCTTTGATTACAAAATACAAATTACAATTACACACAATAATTTAATCAAATGAATCAAAGAGATGAACCAAAAAATATAAATATATCGTGGTGGCATACATACATTTAGTATATCGAAAAAAGAACTTATGAGTATTTTGAAATTTATAACGTCTTTTTTCCAACGAAAAAATTCGAAAACTAAAAAGTTTCAAAGAAATCTTTTTTCGTCTTTTTTGTTCATTTTTTTTTGTTGAGGGGATGGTGGTTTCGTTATGAAACACTTGCACATTGTTTTTGTTTTTTGTTTGTTTATAAAACATTTTCGTGGAATGTTGGTTTTTTAAAAACTACATTTTTTTTTGGTTTTCTTTAAATGTTTTTGGTTACACAAGTCATTCATACGTTTCTTACTAAGCTAAAATTTGAATTACTTTTTATCTTTTGAGGGGGGACAAGGTATAGGGGTCTCGGGGCGGGTGATTATTTTTTATATAACAAATTTTGACTAGCATTTGTTTTTAAGTATTTTGTTTGGTATGTTTGCGGTTGTGTTGTTAAATGCGATGAGTTGTTTCCAAAAAACGGAATGTTGTTTTTATAAATATTTGAGATCAAGTTTTTCCATTGTTTCATTATGACTAGAGTTGTTTGAAACAGACAGAGTGGTGGTGATGGTGGTTTTACAGGGAAAATCATAAAAACCGGTTATTAAGAAAAAGTAAAAGAAGAAAAGAAAATAAAACTACCAAAACTAAATAATTAAAATAAAGTTCATATAGCAAGTGGTAGCACCCGTAATAAAACAAAACTCACTACAACAACATGATTTTTTGTTTGTTTTGTTGGTTGGTGGTGGTGGTGGTTGTGGGTGGTGGTTGTTAGCCTCTGGTGTCTGGTATGTAAAAGAAAATTAAAAATTAATAATAATAATAATAAAAAAGAAATAAATAAAAACCAAAAAATCAAAATAAAAAATCATTGTTTTTGCCAAAAAATAAAAGTTTGGTTTATTAAAAAAATTTTTTGTTGTTGTTGAATGCATACATAATCGTAATAAATTATAAAACAAAAACTCATAAAATAATAAGGTTATTTTGTATAGTTGCAAAAATTATAAACTCATAATAATAAAATGATTAAAAAAAATGATAAATTTGTTTTTACTAAACCAAAACACACAAATGTGATATAAAATGACATGACAATATTTAAACACCACTACAGGAGGTTGTATTTTCCTATGAAAACAAAAAGGAAAAAGAAATGGGAAAAAAGGTAAAACTGGGAAGTCAAACGATTTTGAAACGGGATGAGAAAATCTCTCAGAACCCCCTTCACAATGGTCTAATGCCATTGAAAACCAATTTCGTAAAAAACGAGCCCATTTAATTAAGTTTAAAGATTCCTACAAAACAAATATTCTCATGATTTTGTTTTTTGAATTGAATTAAACCGTTTTTGGGAAAACGCATTTTTCCTTTAGAGTCCTGACCTGTGTTAAAATATAAGAAACTATTGTTTGTTTGGATTGTTTCCTTAAAAACTATCATCTCTTTTGAAATATCTTTCTTTTTTATCAAATGAAAATCTATATTCACAATTAATTTCATTTAGGTGTTTTGTTCTATTTAAGTGACCATTTGAAATATTGTTATTTGGAATTTCTATCAACACTTTTTGAGACTAAAGTTAAGTTCAAGTGACTGTTCTCTGAAAAGATTTACCTATTCATTCCTTTTGAGAAGAAGATGTTCTTTGATTTTAGGCAGATAATCAATCACTTTGCCTTTGCCACTGAACAAAATGTAACTTTTATAAATTATTGCATCAACAAACCTCGAATTTGTCATATTCCCGATTTGGACTTTCTGTTGAATTGTCTGTTTTCTCTCTACTCTGATAGAGAATGTACGGTAAATTAATCCTTGAAAAGAATACTCACATCCTGTTCCATTTTTCAACAAATTCATGATGTTTGTATTCACTAATTCTATTGATTTTTTAATAGAATATATTTCTATTCGAAATCTATCTAAAACGGTTTAAAATCTTGTCGATTTCAACTATGGGTAGGTTTTATCTTTCAAAAAGATATCATAAAACTGGGAGATTCTGTAATTCCTACAAGTATGCCGTTTCTAGATGTAATCCGCGCCTCAATCAATTCCCATAACATTCCCTAACATTTTTTGCCCAGAAATTGGTTTTCAAATGAAATCGAATAATTGTTTCATGAATTGCATGATTTCTCAGCTACCACTTCCCACTTCTTTGTCCTGTTCTTATTTCCTTCATTCTATCATCTTCACATAATGTTGTTAACAAGCATTACAAAATGTTTCTTTTTTGTTCTCAAGGGGTTGGATGTCTTTTTTTCCCAGTTGCTTGGTTGGTTTTTACATTTATTTGAAATAAAAGGAGATTTAAAAAATTATAAAATTAAAACAAAAATGTTATATAATTGAAAAATAATGACAAATCAAATTACAAACTAAAAAAAATATGTAGTGAAATTAAACAAAGAAAAAAATTCAAATAAAATTAATAAAAGAACCTAAAACCCATAAATTAAAATGTAAAATAAAAACGAAAAACTAAAAATTATAATCATGTGTATGAAGGTAAATAAACTATATGATGTTAAATGTTTTTTGCTTGCCATATTTAGCTTAAATTGTTAAGTTTTATTTGGAACACGTACCGTACGTCGTGGTACGTTGTCATACAAAGAAAAAAATAGTTTTGTGGAAAAATCAAAATATGTTTTGGGGGGTTGGTGGAAAAAACTGAACTGTGATGCCAGATCATGTTCGTTTTTCGGCTTTTAAAATTGTTAAACTTGTTAAAGAAGAAGAAAAATATTTTGTTTCATTTTGAATTGCTTGGAATTCCCTTAAATTAGACAGAAAAAATTCAATTAAATTAAAATAAATTATAAAATTAGGGGTAGACGACAGAGAGAGATAGATAGCATGAGTGAGTGAGAATACGACTTAAATTTAATAAATCAAACAATAAAAATTGTATAATTACTAAAAATATGACATTCACATCATTGTTTGAAATAAAAAGGATTGCCTTTTTCTTTTCATTTTCATTTTTGTTTTGTTTTTTAAATGTATAATAAATAATAATGAAAAAAAGTTATATATGTACAGATACATAAGATTTTTCATTTGTATAAAATGAGATACCTAATTTCTTTCAATTTGCCTTCGTTAGTTTGTATTTTCTTTCTTAACTATTGCACAGAAAATTGTGTTGTTTGTTCTTCTTCTTCTCTCATAATATTAGGCGCGCTGCTGCTGCCGCGGCTCTTCATTTCTTTCATTACAAAAAAGTTTTGTTAAAGTATTACACAAAAAATTTATACTTTATAACAACCACAAGTTGTTGTTGTTGTTCTTTTTTGTAGAATGTGTACAAATTTATTTTTGTTCATAGAATTTTACTAAATATTTAAATCTTTGGATGTATAGGTTGGTTTTTTTTAAACAACAAAAAGGAAAACTTTATAAATTAGTGAACAGAACTGAAAAAATGTTTTTAAATTAAAAGAAACGAGAAAATTTTCTTTTTTAAAAAATATATATATTGAAAAAACTTTTAGCTAGTTATATAGAAAACATCTCTAGCGAATTTCTGATGTGTTTCACTTCTTTTCTTTCTTTTAACTTAGTTTAAATATTTTTTCACTGACTAGATTTTTTGTTTGTTTGTTACTTATTAATTTGTTTGTTTCATAATTTCCTTCACTTTTTCTTCTTCCTCGATCTTCTTTCTTGTTCTCTTCTGGTTGTTTTTAAGCTTCTCTTCATTCATTATTATATTGTTTTAAATACTAAAACTATATTTTTGTTTTCTCCTTGTGTATGTGTGTGTGTGTGTTTGTTGTATATACTATATAATTATATAAATTAATTTGTTTCATTTCTTAATAACTAAAAAGTTGTTAATGTGAAAAAATATGTGTATATATATAACTAAATTGCATACACGTACAATGATAATAAATATAGAATAATTACGCGCATTATTCTTTGTTTTTGTTTTTTGTTTTTTAAATTATGAATTGAATGAAAGCAATATATAATAAATTAATAAATATAATTGGAGGAAAATGAGGGAAAAACAAAAGAAATTTCGTTACGAGCTTTGCAAAACGGCCTAAGGCTGTGGTGGTCGGTCTGAAGGACCCTGTGCCCTTAATTAAGTCAAACATATTATTTTGCCCAGGAGTTCGTCTCTATATTTTTGTGGTGGTCGGTCTGAAGGACCCTGTGCCATTAATTGAGTCAAACATATTTTTTTCCCAGGGAGTTCGTATCTACATTTTTCATCAATATCCCAACACAAAAGGAATAATAAATTCAGACTTGTTGGACAGTAATGGTTCAAAAAGCATAACAATGTTAAGACGCCGACTATCCATAGCATTTCCATACAAATTAGTTAAGCAGCCCATAGATAGTCGGTGTCTTAGAATGCCACGCTATGAACAGCCAGAACGGATTCGATTTTTCATATTTAAAACACGAGCCAAATTATTCCACCATGTTTGGCGAACAAAAGCCCAAAGGAGAGCTTACACGGTAAATGTTTAAGTGTAAAGAGTCCTTCACGCAATTGTTTGACGAACATGCTTTATAGAGAGGATAATCTGGCCAGTATGTTCAAATAGATCTTCATCCTCCCGTGAAGTAAATAATAAATGGCCCAGCAGGGGTGTTTTTCCATCTCTGCTTTCGTTTTCTTTTTAGCCCTGCTGACCAACCAAATCGAAATTTCATTTGTTTTACTCATTTTCTTAAAAGTTTGAAATTAAATTTTTACAAAAAAACAAATAATGCTGCCTTTGCTGAAGGAAGAAAACTAAATATATAAATAAATAAATATGTAGTTATGTATGTGTGTGTAAAAATATTTTCTGAGAAGTATGTATACAACTTAAAGGAATCAACAAAAGAAATTAAAACAACAAAGTCAAAGAACAAACCAAAAACGCGGCCCAGGAGGGATGTACGTACATACAGAAGAAGATTACAAAACAATTTCGGAGGGGGGCCAGGGTAGCAGGAGGTGTTTAAGTAAGTAAGTAGTGGTAGTACACAATCAACCAAAAACTCAAAGCATACATATTTAATAAAAGAAACAAAGAAATTATATATGGACAACAAATGAAAATTATTATTGTTAAACTTTTTTTCTGTTTTTCTTTTTCTGCTGATGAGGTTTTCCATGAGAGATTACCTTGTATAAAAAAACTTTGTGCTCTTCATTACGTTTCATTTTGTAAATGACTTTTTCTTTTCGCCTAATAAGCCAAAAACCACGCTGCTGCTGTGTGGGGGTGGTAAAATGAACAAATACATTTAAACAAATTCCTTCTAGTTCTGTGGGGGAACGTAGACGTTCATTTTACCCTGAGCCAGCATGTGCACAGATCCGGCGAAATGTTTACACAACATTTGCCCAATCTGTAGGTTTTTGCTTTTTTTTCAAATTTCTTCTACATACAATTTTATAAATTATTGTTATTACTTTGAGTTTTTTTCGTTTTTAACTAGTATTATTAATAAAAAGGGAGATTAAGTAGTAGGTATTTTCTAACAATCACCAGTAAATGATGCTTCTCTTTTTTTCTTCTGGGGGAGGGGTTTCTCCTTCACTCTTGTTCTGAACAAATGTCTCTAAATTTTCGTTAATACTGTAAAAGCCTCTTTTTAGCTGTGTGTATGTATTGAAAAAAGTTTTCTTTACTTTACATCTTATAGAAAAAATCTATAATCTCAAAAAAAATGTTTCATTTTCCTTTCACTGGCGAGTGTTTGAAAATTTAGTGAGAGTTTTTGTTTTTTTTAAATTTATGCGTTTTTTGGAAGATTTACTTTTACTTTTAGTTTGTTTTTTCTTTCATTTAAGTTATTCTATGTTAAAATTGTTTGGGTTCTTGTAAAAATCTTTGCTTTTCCCCGTTCTTATAGAAAAAATATTGCATTAATCATTTCTTTTGTTGATTTCTTTAAACAAGGAAAGATTTCTCTTCATTTTCGCCACCTACACAATTGGCCGGCCAGGTCCGGCCAGCCAGACAAACAAACAATTTGTACGCCGGCCGGCCGGCCGGACCTTTCAAGAACCTATTAAAAAATGTTGTTCTTGTTTCGAAATCCGTTTTTCCCTTTAGAAGGACGAACGACGCTTCAAAAAGACATGCATTACTTATTTCCAGTGTGTGGTTGTTGCTGTTGTTTGTTGTACAATGAAATTGTTGTGTTTCTGTTTCATTAAGAGAGCAAAAAAGTAGTAGAAAATGGAGAGTTTTTCTAGGTTGCACACAACATGATGTGCCCTTTCACAAAGTCTCGCGTTTTCCTATTGTGTTCTTGTTGTTTTTTGTCATTATGCTTAATATCTACTATTTTTAAGGGTTTTTCTGTATGCTTTTTGTTTGTAAGAAATGATTTTTGTTTAAAATTAATGCGAAAGTGAAATTTACTTTTTGTTGGTTTTGAAACTGACTTGTAAAACTCGATTACCCAGGGTGTAGCCGTTCAGGGCTCGGATGGCCATAGCTGCTTCATCGTAGTTGGTCATGGACACGAAGCCATAACCTTTGCATTGATTTGTTGACGAGTCTTTGACGATTTTCACCGATTGCACAGCACCGAAGGGGCCGAATAGCTGCCAAAGAGAGGACTCTTCGGTTTCTGGTGCTAAATTGTAAATGAAAATGGGATAAGCACCGCCGGGACCACTGGCCAAGGAGGTGGCAGCAGCAGCTGCAGCACCCAGGCCATTGGGCAACATAACGTCCAACATATCACCAGCCATCGGTGAGAATCTGGCCAAGCCCTTGTTCACTGGTGTGTGCATGGCACCACCAATCCGTCTCACTAATTGGGGATTCAAGAATGTGGGTAACTGGGGTTGAATGATTTTACTTGTGCTTCCGGGCGTATTGGAGAACTTGACGACAATGGGATCTGTGCAATTGGCGGGGGTTGTGCCATTCAAGGCGATTATAGCTCTGGTAGCCTCTTCACGTTTGTCAAAGCGTATGAAACCCACACCTTTGGTCTGGGTGTCATTGCCGGCATTCTGCAGGATGCGTGATGTGATAATTTGTCCGAAGGGGGCAAAGATAGCCTCTAAATCTTGTTGAGTCATGGTTTTGGGCAAACCTGAGACATACAAATTGGCGCCCTTGATAGCTTCCGACGAGGGACGGGCAAATGAAACCTTGATCGTTTTGTTTTGCAGACGTAAGCCGTTTAGAACATTTACGGCTTGCTCGGCATCTTGTGGCCGCACATAGTTGACAAAGCCGTAGCCCAAACTCTGACCCTTGGTGGCTTGGGGGTTCAAGGGGTCCAAGAAGGGTTGGCCCTTGTCTCTGATCAATTTAACCGATTCGATTTCTCCCACACTGGAGAAGAGGGAACGAATCTCATCCTCGCTCATGGTCTGTGGCAAATAGTTGACAATCAGATTGGTGCGTGTCTCGGAGCTACCATTGGTGCCGTTCGTAGTGCCATTGGTTTGGCTCTGCAATTGCTGGGCAACGGCGGCTGCAGCCGCGGCCACGGCTTGTTGTGTTTGTTGCTGTTGCACTTGTAGGATGGCCTGTTGGACCTGCTGCTGTTGCTGAAGCTGAGCAGCGGCAGCGGCGGCTGGGGATACAGCGGCTGCGGCCGCAGCAGCAGCTGCTGCTGCAGCAGCGGCAGGATTTGTGCCGGGCAATATGGCAGATTGGCTTTCAACTGCGCCAGCTCCGGGATTAGCCATCATGAAATCCACTGTAAAGGGAAACAAAGAAGATAAATTAATAAATATGATTGATTGATTGATAGTATGATAGTAAATTGAATAAAAATACATGGCTAGTGTATAAATACTGCAGACATTTATATAGAAGAAAGGTATACAGGTGTTTCAACACAGTATTATTTTTTATATGTTTGCAATTATTTATTTTTATATTATTTTTATGTGTTTGCAATGAAGGTATCAATAAATCGCAGGTATGTTTTGAAGGGTTTATTTTGAATTGGAAGTCGTTCAAAAATATCTCTTTGGAAGAGAATCCTTTGGGTTCTCATTAACTAATTAATGGGATGTATAGAGAAATAAAGTGGCTGGCATAAATAAAGCTGATAACTGTACAAATACAAAAATTATTCTTTGAAAAATTTCTTTAAAATAGGTTCAACTCTTAAATTTACAAAAATAAAATAAGAGTTACATTGGAATTTATTAAATTTCCATGAAAATTTGAATTACATTGGTAGTTATTGAAGAATTCACATTGAATAGTTGAGATGCTCTTCTTGAAGACCCATAAACTTTTTCAACTTGAACAGTCTGCAAATAAGACTTTTAACACAATATTTCAGTATAAACAGCGTGGGAAAAGGGTTTACATAAATAAGTAGGTGCTTGCAATGCTTCATTTCTGCAATATAAACGGACAGCTATCAATTGTGGAAATTAACCACCCCCTCATGAATTATTTCTTATGTATGCATACGTCGCCCGGGAATTTGTTCAGTTCTCCTTGTGACAGCAAAAATAGGATCCACGACTGAATTACATACAAACTCATTAAGGATGAAACAGTTTCCTATGTATTAGGTTCTTATGTATAGGTGGCATTTCGCTCAGGTCATGCAACCCCTTTCAAATTTTTAACCAGAACACCAATATTGGAAGCTATATGAAGCCTGGAATAGTTATGATTTCCGGGAAGAAAATGCTAGAACTTCTTAATGGAATACAAGCCATTTTGCTTGGAAATTAGGTATAATCCTGGAAACAATGGAAAGTGGCGGCCCAACCCCTTTTGCAAAATCAGCGTATTACAACGACAGTGCTCTCTTTGCGCAAGCATGCCGGAAAAAGAGAGAATATTACCAGAAACTGGAAATGCCAGGGGGTGGAAATATGTGAGTTTGCATGTACATATGTTTCGCCATCACCCACAAAAACTTCCCCTTGGACATTACAAGGGAATATGTACATATAAAGAAACAAGGGTGAATGAAAGTCGTCGCCCTTATCGTTATTGGAAATACGAAATGCTTACATGTGTTTTCCACAAGCTGATGGGAAAAAACACAGTAGGGGGTTGTTAAAGAAGCGGAGAGAAGAAAGGGAAGAAAATAGAATTTGTCTACTCTAGTAAATGCTAATATTGGAATTATGTATTTAATTTTAAAATGTATGTACAATTTTGTAGAAAACTACCCAAAAAGAAATTGTATAAAAATCTGAAATTCTGTGTTAATCTACGCCGAATTTAGAATTTTTTCCACCTTTTGGGGTAGGCAGATTACCTTCCTTGGAAGATCACTGAGCTCTACTGTCAAGAATCGAGTTTGAGGATCATTTATATTATTTTTGTTATGAATACTTTTTAAACAAATCTGAGCAATTGGTGTTTATTGTACTGGAAAAATACAGCCATGTTAACGGAAATATTAGAAATTGTGTTTTTTCTTTGTGAATGTTATGCGTGTTTCTTATCAAAAGCAAAAGGTCAAAGAAATTGGTAAATGCACAGCATTTTACAGGGAATTGAGGGCAAATGCAAAAAAATCGCATGAAAAACGCTCATATACCGGAAAACAAACAGTTTACAAAGAGACTTTGGCAACCCTGATGTTTACAAATTTGTAGTAAATGCGCAAACCCTACTGTGTATGCGTGCTTATTTACTCCCTCTCTCTCTCCTTGTCTCTCTCAATCATCTAATGCCATAATTACACAGCAACTGCACACACACACACGCACGCACATGCAGGCAAAAAAGTGTTATTGGCACGCCAAAGTACCTTTCGAATTTTCAATTTTCGAACCCCCTCGTGCAATACACAATCTACCCTAAAAATCCAAAACTATGTACAGGATAGAGAATTCAGAATTTGGAAGTGAAGTGTAAATGAAGAGACCTCAAATGAAGCAACACCAACAACAATACTCACTTTGAATTTACACGCTTTCGTAGAAGTGTGTGTACGAGTGTTGTATGTGTGAATGCTTGTTGTAATGGAATAAACGGCAACGCGATGATGTCGCTCGTCGGTGTTTTAGTTTTTAGATCAGATTCAATAGGTTTAATTTTTTTGTTAGACACAAAAAATAATGTGGTCTTGTGTGTATACTATGATGTTGGGTCGGTCGGTCGGTCGCCGTTGGTGAGAGGTGTGTTTTCACTATTATTCTCTCTATGTGTGGCGTGTGTGTGTGTGCGTGTGTATAAATGCAGACTGCCTGCTACTGCTGCTTCCTCTATTTTTAACACTAATAACGACAGCGGTGTGCTGTGGAGGGGGTGAGCGTTCTTTCGGTATAACAAGAGAAAGAAAAATCGATTTATTGATTTGTTTTGGACATAAGAGGGGGTTTGTAAAAAATAGATATTTTTTCGCGTGTCTGTGAAATATTTTCTTTGCGTTATATATATGCACATACATATAGGTATTATACTTTTGTTTTTTTTTTTTGCTTATATATATGTATGTATTCCACAAGATTTTCTTTTGTCGTTTTTCAGATTGTTACACAATTGTGGTGCAAATATGTTCTTTTATTTTATTTAGTTTTCCTCAAACAAAAATTTACGCATCATCCGTTTTAATAGATACAGATACTTTTTTTCGTTCTCTCTAGCACTTTCAGATACTTTTCATTTCATACCAGCACTTTAAGACCAATAAGTTAGTTCTATTTTCTTTTTTTCAATTTATTATCATTAATCCATTTGCAGCACTTACTTTTGTTGTGTTTTGTGTTAATAAATATTCAATAAATACTTTATAAATTTATTATAAGCTTTAGCTTGTTTGTTCTTTTTGTCTTGTAATGCAAAAATTATGTGTTTTAATTTTTTTCTCTAGAAATGTAGTCACAACTTTGGTTCTCCGTACGCTCGTTACACGTCTGTTTCTTTTGAATGTTGGATTTAGAATGAAATGAAGTTCATTTTATTCGGGTTGCTCGATGTTCGTAAAATCTCATCGAAAAAAGATACAAACTCAGATACATGTTGTCTGTCCTTGTCTAACTATATTGTTTACATGTTTGTTGGGTATGGGCGGGAAAGGGAGAAAACTAACACTGAATTGTAGTTGCATTGGAAAAGAGCGAACGCTAGTTTTTAAGGGTGGTTCAGACATTCCAAATATTTGTGCGAACGTAGTTTTATGCAAAGTGGATAAGTCAACACACACACACAGCAGAACGACCACAACAAATTTATACAACTTTGGCTATGAAAAAGAAAAATAAAAGACTTGGTTCAGGTAAACATTTATGTATTTACAAATTCACCCCCGTATTGCTGTAACTTCCATAATAAAAAAATTTAGTAAGGTATGAGCATACATGAGGCGCCTCGATCTGTTTTCTGCTATAGAACATCTAAAATAATAATGGGACCGGGACTGGGATGGCTTACTAGCTTTATTTTTGTATGCTATGCTAGGCGCTTAGATCTATTTTTGGTATAGAACATCTAAAATAATAATAGGCCCGTTCGATTGGGCTTAATAGCTAATTTTTGTATGAAATTTACTCGCTTAGCAAGAACTCTCTTAGTGATGCTGCCAGATGCTGTCGATTCCTTTAAGATAAACCAATGGGTAACAATGGTGCTACCTTTTCAAGTCCCTTAATTGTAGCTGTAATACCAATCGAACAGGCCAAGTATTAAAAATACAAATTCCTGTATTAAAAATTCCACATAGTCTTCTCACTAATGGAGAAATCGAGCTTATCTCGATTTCAAATGTCAAATTTCAATGGGATTTGACATTTTAAATAAAGTTAATAGGGCTGTTTTTTCTTTAAAGCGGGATAACAAGCTGCGATAACAAAAACGTTATTAAAAATTTAATTTTTTGCTCAATATAAAAAAATATTTCTTCACATTAATTCCTCTTAATTTAGGCCTGTTCGATCGGGCTTACTAGCTTACAAATAAGAGACTTGATAAGGTGGCCACATTGCTACACATTGGTATTTCTTAAATGGTTTAACAGGAAAAATCTGGTAACACATCTAAGAGAGTAGTAAGCTAATTTCTTGTTAAGCGAGTAAATTCCATACAAAATTAAGCTAGTAAGCCCAATCGAACAGGCCTTTATTTATTTTTTTGTTAGCTAGCTTAATTTTGTACGGAATTTACTCGCTTATTAAGAAATTAGCTCACTACTCTCTTAGTTACCGAGTAAGGTGGTGTCACATATTTATCTCTGATTTATTTAAATAAAACCTTATCCATTGGTTTTATTTAAAATCCACCTTAACCATTGGTTTTATCAAATTTCTTAAAAAGTTAAAATCTCACTCAAAATAAAATTTTTCCTTTAAAAGCAATATCAATAGGCCTGTTCGATTGGGCTTACATAGCTTAATTTTTGTATGGAATTTACTCGCTTAACAAGAAAGTAGCTTCTTACAACTCTCTTAATTGTGTTGCCAGATTTTTCCTGTTAATCCATTTAAGAAATACCAATGTGTATCAATGTGGCCACCTTATCAAGTCTCTTATTTGTAAGCTAGTAAGCCCAATCGAACAGGCCTAATGTGTGTATAAAAATAAATTTTGAAAAAATAGTATGTTAAAAATTTTAGACTTAGCCTGGATAATTATCCAGTGTAAGTCAAATTTATGGTTACGGAGGCTTTTTTTAAAATTTTTTAAAAATTTACTTTGTATCAAATATTTATATTGCAGTTAACCCATTTTGACCCAGTGTTCGATTAATCGAACAGTAAACAGTAAGAACGAAATGGGTTAATAATTTTTTATTTTGAGCAAAAAAAAATAAAATTTTATTAACGTTTTTGTTATGGCAGCTTGTCATCTCGGCTTAAAGAAAAACAGCCCTATTAACATGTAGTTTCAGACATTTTGTTCTCTTTTTACTCATAGCCTTTTCACACTGCAGACGAAATCTAGCAGAAAAGACATTTTCAAATGTCAAATTAATATGGGATCTGACATTTGTAAATCGATCTTAGGTCATTTCTGCTAGATTTGCACGTTTCTGAACATTAGCCGTCTAATAATTCGTTTGGGGTTTTCCAGTCAAACAATAACAATTTCAAACTTTAAAAATTAAAAAAAAATCTTTTTATTTTGAAATTTAATCATTAATATTGGTTATTCCGAAATCCTAATCCTTGCATTTCTAAACGTCCCATTCCCCATTTTGCACTTATAAAAGCACAATTGTTAGTGTCTGGAAAAATCATTTACCAACAAACAGTACATATTGCAAAACTGGAAACTAAAATTTTTGGGGATGATTTCCATTTACCCTTGTTTTCTTCTGAATAACAATGTAATTGTCTGGGGACTAAATGTAAGGTTTAAGTAATATTTAAGCAAGGTGTACTTGCTCGATGTAGTGTTGGGGTAGTCTGCAAAAATAGTTAGTTATTTAGAATTTGACATACCTCAGTTATTGATATCGATATACGGCGAGTATGAATGTATAGAGAGGACCGTTTAAAACTTTAAATTAGAACTGGTTATAAAGAAAGTGCTGATTATTTTCCCAAATTTCTGGTTTTATTGAAAAGGTTGAACTTTGAACACAATATCATTCATATGATTACCACGACTGACTCAGCAGAACCTCACCCGATCAAGCCAATTCAAGTACAGCCCAAAATCCACACCAAACAGTGACTCGTTGTTGATGCATTGGCTTCTCAATAATCACGTGTGGGTTCTCTGAACCCCATATGCAGCAATTTTGCTTATTGACATATAAACGGAGATGAGCTTCATGAAGGCCGATCTCTTCTCAAAATTTTCCACGTAAATGTCTTATGTCCTCGATAGCCTCACGAATTCTATCTTTGAGGTCTTGATTCGACGCTGGGCTGTTGGCGTAGACCTTATCTTTCACGTGGCCCCAAAGGAAGAAGTCGCAAGGTGTTAAATCACAAGATCTCGGTGGCCAATTGTGATCATACTTCGAGAGATGACAAAGGTCCGGAAACTTTTCCCGTAAATGGGCAATGGTTTCGTTGCTTGTGTGGCACGTAACGCCGTCTTGTTGAAAGTAAACTTTGTCCAGATCAATACCATCCAACTCCGACCATAAAAAATTATTAATCATCTCTCGTTAGCGCAATCCATTCACCGTAACTGTAGATCCAACCTTATTTTCGAGAAAGTGAGGTCCAATGGCCCCGCCGGACCACAAACCGCACCAAACAGTCACACGATGAGGATGGAGAGGCTTCACAACAAGAACTCTTGGGTTTTCCGAGCCCCAGATGCGACAATTTTGCTTGTTGACGTAGCCACCCAGGTGGAAATGGGCCTCATCAGTCAAGATGATTTTTCGATGGAATTCCGGATCATTTTCAATCATGAATTTTAATAATTTCAATGCGTTGTTGAAGCGTGTATCTTTCCATTTTTAGTAATGGCGTAGTTTCTACTTGTCAAATGTCAAAGAATAAAAGCTTCAAAAGTGACAACTACCGAAATACCGGGTGATTCAAAATAACTCCTCTTGTTGGAAAACCCTGTATTTAAGTGTAAACTAGTCTTCGCATACCCATGAAATCCACTTTATGCTAGTAATTGTCGCAAATTTGCATTCCAAATAAAAAATCTGACAAACATTAAATTTCAGCTCGATTTATGTTAATCATTTACCAGCTCTGACATTAGTGTCTTATAACGCCTTTTGTGCTGACGAGCCTTTCCAGTTGAAAATATTTTACAAAATTTGCCTGCATTTAAAATATATCACATCAATTACTAAATACAGATAATTGTAATCACATTGAAGATACCTAAAAGGAATTATTTTATTCTGGAGATTGGGAATAAAATTAAAGCCCTGGAATTTCCAAGCCCTAGATCAAATATTTGAAATCGAGATTAGCTCCATTATCTGCAATAACAAACCGATAGCCTTGTCACAACGAAATCTAGCTGAAATGACATAAGTTCGATTTTTAAATGTCAAGTTTGTATGGGATCTGACATTTGTAAATCGAACTTATGTCATTTCTGATAGATTTCGCATGTAGTGTGAGAAGACTATAAGCAAGAAATGCTTATAAAATAAATGTATACGCCAAAAGCGTCTATCCTGCTAAAATTTTGACGTATATACATATATGTGATAAACGCCCATGTGCTGACAACCGCATGATTTCAAATCGCATTTTTTTTGGCGATTTCGAGTCTCTAAATTTTACATTTCTATTTAAAATTGCTATTTTTAACCAAACATCTTCTTCATTTATCCGCCAGTAAAGAAAGAAAACTGAAAACAATTGTTTAAAGTAAAAATGCGAAATTTAGAGACTCGAAATCGCCAAAAAAAATGCGATTTGAAATCATGCGGTTGTCAGCACATGGGCGAAATACTGTATTCGCATATAAAGAGTGATTTTTTTGAGGTTAGGATTTTCATGCATTAGTATTTGACAGATCACGTGGGATTTCAGACATGGTGTCAAAGAGAAAGATGCTCAGTATGCTTTGACATTTCATCATGAATAGACTTACTAACGAGCAACGCTTGCAAATCATTGAATTTTATTACCAAAATCAGTGTTCGGTTCGAAATTTTTTATCGACAAATTTTGTTCAGCGATGAGGCTCATTTCTGGTTGAATGGCTACGTAAATAAACAAAATTGCCGCATTTGGAGTGAAGAGCAACCAGAAGCCGTTCAAGAACTGCCCATGCATCCCGAAAAATGCACTGTTTGGTGTGGTTTGTACGCTGGTGGAATCATTGGACCGTATTTTTTCAAAGATGCTGTTGGACGCAACGTTACGGTGAATGGCGATCGCTATCGTTCGATGCTAACAAACTTTTTGTTGCCAAAAATGGAAGAACTGAACTTGGTTGACATGTGGTTTCAACAAGATGGCGCTACATGCCACACAGCTCGCGATTCTATGGCCATTTTGAGGGAAAACTTCGGAGAACAATTCATCTCAAGAAATGGACCGGTAAGTTGGCCACCAAGATCATGCGATTTGACGCCTTTAGACTATTTTTTGTGGGGCTACGTCAAGTCTAAAGTCTACAGAAATAAGCCAGCAACTATTCCAGCTTTGGAAGACAACATTTCCGAAGAAATTCGGGCTATTCCGGCCGAAATGCTCGAAAAAGTTGCCCAAAATTGGACTTTCCGAATGGACCACCTAAGACGCAGCCGCGGTCAACATTTAAATTAAAAGTTATCAAGCTCTTAAAAAATCACCCTTTATAAGGTCTGTTCGAGTGGATCGGGAAGAAAATTTCATACAAATATTAAGCTAGTAAGCCCAATCGAACAGACATGAATTGTAAGTGTTTTTTGCCCTCTTACAATATTTACCGGCTTCCAAACAGGTTACTTCTTTCTAGTGGTGGATGCCTGGATGCCACAGCAAACAAAACACAAACGACTTCACCTCTCTTATAAGGGAGGTCCTTTACAACACACAAAAACAACGGCCGTAACAAAAAACTCCCCCATTTTTATGTTTGCCCGGCAAAAGGGTGTAAATCTGGAAATGTAAAAAGGTTTTCTGTTTATTTTTTCACATCCAAGGAATTCGTCGGCAATAACAAACAAAACAAGCCAAAAAGGGGCCAATCAACCCCTGGATTTTACGTACAAACATACATAGATATTATGCAAAACAGGTATAAAAGTTTCCATGTTCTCAGCTTTCGTTGCCATTTGTTTCTCATTTACAATACTTTGTAATGCATTTACATCCCTTAGACAAAGTTACATCGGCAGCGCACGCATACATGCACAACTGCGTTGGAATAAAAACCAAACGGAAGTTGAAAACGTAATGCTGCACGTACTTTTTGAAAAAAATCCACACACCACACATTCAATCCTGACGCATCTGGATTCATACATGTAAATGTGTGCGTGTGCGCGTGTGTGTATCATATTGCAACCACACCACAAGGGCAGATAAAATGTAATGTTTACAGTGCAAACGGATGTCGCCTATGGATTGGCATGGGTGCGGCTTTTATTGGAATACAATACAGATTAACACTTTGGAAGGAAGAATAGAGAAACGGATGTCCTTGTTTTACATTGCGCCGATATTTCTCATCTCATACTATAGGGAAATTAGAACATTGGGCACACTGAGGCGTGCATCTTGACGCGTAGAGTTTATAAATTTCATACAACTTCATGACGCTTCGGTGTAAAGGCTGCCATAAGCACACGTGTAAACACACAATTTTTTGAAGCCGGAGTTATTTTAAGCTTGACGCCTTGTTATGCGCAATGTTTAACTCTTTGAGCAGGACCACATAAATATTTATTTTTTTATAATTTCATAATAGCCTTTTCAGACTGCATGCAAATCTAACTGAATTGACATAAGGTTGATTTACAAATGTCAGATTCCATACAAATTTGAAATTTGAAAATCGACCTTATGTCGTTTCCGCTCGATTTCACATGCAGTCTGAAAAGGCTATAAGTTAGAAAGTTGTACCAAACAAAAATGTTTAATTAACTGATAGTCTTATGATTTCAAATGAGAATTAAAAAAAATTATTTGCTATGTACCTATGCATTTTTCAAGTTTAAACTCCGTTTGTTGCCAACAACAATCAATGCCCGTATCAAAAAAAAATTTTCAAAAAATTATTTTCTGATAAGCTCGATTTACAAATGTCAGATCTCATACACATTTGACATTTGCAAATCGAAATTATGTCATTTCTGCTAGATTTTGCATGCAGTGTGACAAGGCTATAAGTGGAATTCTGAAAAGTCGGAAAAGGTTATTTACAAATGTCAAATCCCATACAAATTTCACATTTGAAAATCGACCTAATGTCGTTTCCGCTCGATTTCACATGCAGTCTGAAAAGACTATAAGTTAGAAAGTTCTACCAAACAAAAATGCTTAATTAACTGATAATCTGATCATTTCATCTGAGAATTTAAAACTATTTTTATTTGATATGAACCTATGCATGCAGTTTTCAAGTTTAAACTCCGTTTGTTGCCAACAACAATCAATGCTCGTATCAAAAAAAAAAATATTCAAAAAATTATTTTCTGATAAGCTCGATTTACAAATGTCAGATCCCATTTCTGCTAGATTTTGCATGCAGTGTGACAAGGCTATAAGTGGAATTCTGAAAAGTCGGAAAAGGTTATTTACAAATGTCAGATCCCATACAAATTTGACATTTGAAAATCGACCTTATTTCAGTCATTTCAATTAGATTTCGCATGCAGTGTGACGATGGTATAAGTAGGATTCTTGACGAAAAATGGACGTCAGTTAGAAAGTTCTACCAAACAAAAATGTCTCATTAACTGATAATCTGATCATTTCATCTGAGAATTTAAAACAATTTTTATTTGATATGAACCTATGCATGTATTTTTCAAGTTCAAACTCCGTTTGTTGGCAACAACAATCAATGCCCGTATCAATAAATATTTTCTGATAAGCTCGATTTACAAATGTCAGATTCCAAATCGACCTTATGTCTTTTCTGCAAGATTTTGCATGCAGTGTGACAAGGCTATAAGTGGAATTCTGAAAAGTCGGAAAAGGTTATTTACAAATGTCAGATCCCATAGAAATTTGACATTTGAAATCGACCTTATGTCATTTCTGCTAGATTTTGCATGCAGTGTGACAAGGCTATAAGTGGAATTCTGAAAAGTCGGAAAAGGTTATTTACAAATGTCAGATCCCATAGAAATTTGACATTTGGAAATCGAACTTATTTCAGGCATTTCAGTTAGATTTCGCATGCAGTGTGACGATTGTATAAGTAGGTTTCTTGACGAAAAATGAACTTTCGTCCATAAAATATACGCGATTTATTATACCCTTTTCAGACTGTATGCGAAATCAAGCTGAAATCGATCAAGTTCTGTTTACAACAGGCCTGTTCTATTGGGCTTAATATTTGTATGGAATTTACAACGCTTAACATGAAAGTAGCTTACTACTCTCTTAGTTACCGATTATCTCTGATTTATATAAATAAAACCAATGGATAAAAATGTTGCCACCTTATCAAGTCTCTTAATTTTAAGGTAGTGAGCCCAATCGAACGGGGCTAACATTTCATATTCCATACAAATTTGACACTGAGCTGAGCTCGATTTCGGCCTCCTAACTTCTCCTGGAATAGATGCCACCTTGGTTCTTTCATTTTTTTCGCTTTTCTTCAGTTAGAGCTGGTTTTTAAGATTTTCAAAATAAATGGGAGGGCAGAAAAAATAGTATTTTTGCATATACATACAAATGTTACTGATTTATACCATCCAACAAACGATGCTCTTTTGTTATACAATCCAAAATCTTTCATTGTACTACAGCATCATTGGAATTGGAACCCCAACCGCAACTACATTTATTCTGTTGTACACTTTTCCACAATTCCAAAAACCAGGATAACATGTACATATAACGTCAATGGAATTGAAAAATATGAAAAGGATGGAAGCTTCCATGAGAATGCAAGCAACTTGTTCATATGTGTATATATCAGCGGCATATTTAAAATTGCAATGTCAGTCACCCCCAAAAGTTGTAGTTTCCATCTCATTTTTCCAAAGCGCATGCTCAGTATTGATTTCTGGAACATTTGGTTTTTTAGTGGGAGACAAAAAACGATGGCATATAAAGGGAGAAGCCCTCAACACATTCTCCATATCTTATTCTATCCTATTTTTATTATATCAAGGATTTTAATTAATGGGTTATTTGCTTATGCCATTTTGTCTAAACCAACAATGAAAGGACTTCATATACTTAATGGGATTGGTTGGGAGGTTGGTAGTCTGGTCTATTTGGGGTTGTAGAAATTTCCAGGCTTCAAAGGCACATATGGCTAGTTGTCAATTTTGTTAGTCTTTGTTAAAGCTCAGTTCAGACTATTCTTAGTCTAATGTTACATTCGAATATGTTAACAAAATCAATTTGCGTGTTTTCTAATATCCTAGTCACACTATATGCGAATTCTAGCTGAAATGACATAAGGTCGATTTACAAATGTCAGATCCCATACAAATTTCACATTTGAAAATCGACCTTATGCCATTTCAGCTAGATTTCGTGTAATGATGCAGTGTGACAAGACCATGACAAGGCTATAAGGTCGATTTACAAATGGCAGATTCCATACAAATTTGACATTTGAAAATCGACCTGAAATCGTTTGATTTTGCATGCAGTCTGAAAAGGCTATAAAACAGACAGTGAAAATGGAAAATTTTCAAAGTCAAACCGATCCCTAATTTTTTCTAGCGGTGGTCTGAGCTCATCAAAAAGTCTTGTAAAGCTTCCAAAAATGCATTACACTCCATTTTCGGATCTGGTAGGTTATATATTTACCTATATTAGGGCTGCTTTTCCTTTAAGTCGGTATAAAAAGCTGCAATAACAAAAACGTTAATAAAAATTTAATTTTTTGCTCAAAATAAATATTTTTTCCATTGTTGCCAACAAAAAATATAAATATTTTCAAAAAATATTTTTTTTTATTTTTTTTTTTGACTTAGCCTCGATAACCATAAATTATCCAGGCTAAGTCCAAAATTTTTAACATAATATTATTATTTTTTTAATTTGTTTTCATACACACATAGATATTTCTATTAAGGCTGGCACACACCAACGGATTTTATTGGCGACGTTGTTTTTCTTGAACAACCCATAAAAATAGTATACTCACGGCGAACCGGAAATTAAAGCAAATTGACGCTTTCTATATTCAACTTCCGTTTTGTTGTAAGTGTACTGTCCTTATGGATTTCCCAATCAGCTGTGTGCGCTTGGTGTGTCCGCAGCTTAAGGGATTTGACAGTTTCGCTTACAATCGAAATCGAAAAATCAGCTGTGCTTCTGACCTCACCTTGGCAATATGGTGTGCCAGCTCAAGCTCCTAATAGGTGGCTATTCGTACACCGGAAACCGATACGTATTTGTCAACCATTAACACATATGTATGTATGTGTGTGTTAACTATACAATTTGTGTAACGAATTTAAGTTCATCATCATTGGGGTCTGACAGATCGCACAAAAATATGGCCAATTATTTGTAAAATCAATTAACAATGAAAAGCAAAACAAAAGTATCTACATCTGGCATATGTGAGTTCATTCGCACATCTGCAGTCTGCAGTTTGCAGTTGCTAGAAGACCCCAGTAACCCATTGTCATCATCTGTCAAAGATGCGCATGTGCAGATAGACTCAGATTCCACCAACACACGCAGGCGCACAGACACACTCGATTGTTAATGACGACAGCCAGCCCAATGCCCGACGTGTCAATGGCACATAAAGTACAAAGTACTTCGCATGGAACATACATATATATGTACATATGTATGTATGTACTAAAGACGCCGATATGTCTGGCAATTGTCTGATGATTTTTTGTTTAACTACAAAACTCAATACAGGCAAGGTTCGTCCGAAAGGTGGTGGGTAGTGTTGGTGGTGGTTGAAACATGATTTTGTTTTGATATCCCAAAGTTTTTGGGCCACAATGTGAGGGAGAGCAAAGGAAAAATCTGCCAGATTGGCTTGTTTCCATGAACAAGCAACCCAATTTTGCTCTCGTTGGTTTCCCGTTTGCCATTCAAATGTCCATGTCCATGTCCATGTTGTTGTTGCGTGGTGTGGTGTGGTGTGGTGTGTGTCGGTGAATAAATTTTTGGCATGCGTTTGAATTTGAAATTTGCTAGGCCATTGTTTAAAACAATAATAATTATAATTTATTACGTGATGTCATGGCAGATGAAATCCGAACTAACTCGGGACTATTTATAGAAAAGAAAAATAGAAAATAAATCACTTTTTATGAGTACATGCATATATATGTATATGCACATATATTTTGGAGGCGGTTCAGTATTTGGCACAAGGTAAATGAATCTAAAATTGTGTAGCCTTTTCAGATTTACCACAGCTAGCCTTTTCCAAACGTACTGGGAAATGGAGTTAAGTCAGATTTTGCCCATTTTGCATTGAAATCTCAACTTCCAGTTTGTTGTGAGCACACTATATGATGGACCATGTAACATTTTACATTTCTCAGAACCCCATATGCAGCAATTTTGCTTATTGACATAGCTACCGAGATGAAAATGAGCTTCATGAAGGCTGAACTGGAGGACGATCACTTCTCGAGGACTATCTCTCACAGTTTGCGTTAAAGATTCACTACTTTGGAAGTTAGTTTTTAATATTTCCCAATTTTGTTCGAGCGTATAACGTCCCATTTTGCAAATGTCAAACATAAAAATTTTAAATGGCCCATCCTAAACTTAATGGGTTACCCAATCAACTGTTCAAGAAAAACGTAGGACCGAAATATAAAAAAAACATTGTTGTGCCCGCAGCTAAAATTCAACACTTTCAAGCAATAAGGCCCATTCAATCGACGCGACACGACATAACGCTTCCTCCAGCCCAATCATACCTTCGCACGAAAAACATTCGTTTTCGCCGTCAATCTGAAAGGCTTTTAAATTATAAAGGCTTATTTTTATAATTTAATTAATAGCAGCCATTTTAGCAGACTGTAAACACTTTGCAGAAAAACTGCAGTTATGGCAGAAAAACTGCTGTAATAGCAGAAAATTGCCTGTTGATAGGCAACAGGCAATCGCTGCTTTTAATAATAGAATTTTTTCTTTAAGTGTAGACTCCAGAGTGTTATCAACAAAGAGGAAGGCGCATATGAGCGGTGACAATATATTTGCGTAATGGTCCATGATAATATGAAGGTTTTAGGGGAAATTGGTGCCGGAAAATTTATCTAATTTTCCGGCAGTTATTCCGAGACTAAATATAACATGATTTGGAAAATTTGATCAAGATCCGATGAAAAATGCAGATTTTACATCGGTAATAGGATAAATCGGACGGACATTTATAGGGGAGCCTATCACAGCACTTGGCACCTGTGCCAAAAACATGACATTCACGGTAGGTATTCTTAGTTGAAATATATCACGATCTGCAAAGTTGATCAAGATCCGATGTAAGATGAAGGTTCTAAAGCGGTGATAGAGTAAAATGGGGCCCCATTTGTATGTGGGTTAAACCAAAATATGGATTTGACTTTCATAGTAGCTGTTTCCAATTGAAATTTAACATCATCTACAAAATTTGATAAACTTCTGATGTAAACTGTGGCTTCTAGAATGGTAAAAGTAAAAAAAATGGGAGCCCATTTGTAAGGGCGCTATATTAAAAGGTGGACTCTTATAGATCACTCTTATAGGTATTCTTATTTGATGATCGGCAATATATTTTTAAGATCCAATGTAATATGTGGGTTCTAGAGCTGTAATAATAAAAATTGGGGCCCATTTGTAAGGGCGCAACATTAAAAAGTGGACTCATATAGATCAATTTCAATGAAGGTATTCTTAGTTGAAATACAACATGATCTGTAAAATGTTACCAAAATCCAATGTAAAATCTATATTCTAGAGCAGTAATAGGGTAAATTGGAGGGATATTTGTATGGAAGCTATATCTAAATCTGAACCGATTTTCTCCAAATTCAATACCGATCGTCCTTGGGCTAAAAATGGTACTTCTGCCAAATTTCGACTACAATATAAATACAGCTGCGATCAAAAAAACAGCAGCTACGAGATAAAAAATGTCGACAAAGAAGAATATCAGTTCTACTTCGAAAATCCTAAAAGTTTTTACGCTGATTGAAAGCTGGTATTGTACCATTCTTAATCTGGTTTTAAATAAAAAATAAGTTTTTGTAATTTTGAGATTAGGCCTTTAGAAGCATTTATGTCAAATATGAGACCAGTCAAAAAAAATAGCAGCGCTAATCAAAACTAAATACATTTTGTTTCAATTCACTTTAATTGAATACAATTTTGAATAATTATTTAAATAACGATATTTTCTTGAATTTAACACTTAGTGGCACTGACTTTATTGATTATTACTGCTTCATGACATCGTTTATTGGAATCGACTAGTATTTTGCCCCTTTCATGTGGTATTTTTGACCATGCCTTTTTTGCGAGTCGACTGGTGTTTTCGGGATAATTGACCTGCTAGAAGACCCATTAAGGGGCATTCCGTATTCTGTATACATAAGAATAATATTATGCAGTATTTTGATATACTGGGCAGAGTCCATGATAGTTCTGGGCCAATATATTGACCCAACTCCATAATATGAAAAAAACGACCAAGCCATTACGATTGATCCTCCCTATTTGACTGTTTTGGTACCATACCTGGACGTCTTACAAACTATCGAGGGACTATCCCACCATACAAAAAATTTTTTGATTCAATTGACCATAAAACGTGCACCACTTCTTAATTGGCTACACCAGGTGTGTTTTTGCGAAATGCAATTTTTTTGTGCCATGCCTTTTATTTTTAAGTGGGACTTTTTTCGGACTTCTGGCTTACAGATTATGTTTTCTTAGTATTATATGAACATTTTAAACTCTCAAAGATGGACATACATTGTTTTTTATTTCGGTGGCGGGCGAAAGTGGGTTTTTTGTACTAGACATTATTATTCGGCGAATGGTTGCAGGTGATATAAACGGATTTTTTCACATGTTTTTGATTTTTCTTCTTTTAATATCGATTATCTTATCATTTTAATAGAACACTGGAATAAAAGTCGAACTTAACTATATGATTTTCACTCAGATTTCAACCTTCTTATATGAACTCGATTTTCTTCTCCACAATGCTTTCCTCGCCCTACTTATGAAGAAAAATAATACAATAGCATTTCAGAAGTAGTGCAATTTTCATAATATCTTACTTATAACATCAAATCGAATTGAAAAATTGAGATAAAATTCCTTTTTCTTGAGATTTTTTGAACACTGATAATATCGAATAATCCAATAAATGTGCAATTTCTTAAGTAATTAAAATCATATCACCAAATAAACAATTATTTTCTGTTTGTAACCTCGTAACACAGCACTTAATGCAGAAATAGTTTTAACAAATTATCACACAAATAAATATATGAATATGTTTATTAAGCTGTGGTGCGCTGCTATTATTTTGACCGCAACTGTATATATATCAAAACAAATTTTCAAAAGAAAAATATTACTATTATTAATGCTTTTTGGACTTAGCCTGGGCATCCATAAGGGCGATAACAAAAACCTAAATAAACAATTATTTTTTTTTTAATTGTCACCAACAGCAATATCAATGTGTGTGTGAAAACCAATTTTTAAAAAATAATTTTGTGTTAAAATTTTTGGACTTAGCATGGATAATAATCCAGTGTAAGTCAAATTTATGGTTATCGAGGCTAAGTCCAAAAAAACTCAACACAAAATATTTTTTCTTTTGAAAATTTGTTTTGATACAACTATTTACTTTGTAGTTGGAGACAATGTGAAAAAAAGCTTGTTATCCCGGCTTAAAGAAAAACAGCCCTAATATCATTCATATGACTACCTCGACAGGCTCGGCAGTACCTCATCCGATCAACCCAATTTTTCAATACATGGCTCAATGATGCCGCCAGCCCAAAATCCACACCAAACAGTGATTCGTTGTGGATGCATTGAATTTTCTATAGTCACGTGTGGGTTCTCTGAACCCCATATTCGGCAATTTTGCTTATTGACATAGCCACCGAGATGAAAATGAGCTTCATATGAAAACACGAACATTTTCAATGTAAATTTCTTACAGTTCGCGTTTAAGACTCACTACTTTGGAAGTTAGTTTTTAATATTCTCAAATCTCAAACATAATCATGAAAATAAAAATGAATGTTATTCAAAGTAATCGGCAGTTCAAATTTAAAATGTTACATGGCCCGCCCTATACTAGCGGCAAATTTCAGCTTAAAATTATGCAAGTATTGGCCATACATTCAATCCAAGCTTAGATCTGGCTATAGACTAGATATGGGTAAACTCAATAACAGTATCGAACTGCACCAAATATCTTCAAACAAATCCTGAAAATAAAAATGAATGTTATTCTACCATTCAAGGTCAAAGTAATCGGTAGTTCGAATTTAAAATGTCACATGACCCACCCTATACTAGCGGCAAATTTCAGCTTAAAATTATTCAAGTATTGGCCATACATTCAATCCAAGCTTAGATCTGGCTATAGACTAGATATGATATGATAAAGAGTGATTTTTTTGAGGTTAGGATTTTCATGCATTAGTATTTGACAGATCACGTGGGATTTCAGACATGGTGTCAAAGAGAAAGATGCTCAGTATGCTTTGACATTTCATCATGAATAGACTTACTAACGAGCAACGCTTGCAAATCATTGAATTTTATTATCAAAATGCGTGCTCTGTTAAGAAAGTTCAGAAAGAAAGAAATTGTGTTCAGCGACGAAGCTCATTTTTGGCTCAATGGGTACGTAAATAGGCAGAATTGTCGATTTTGGAGTGAATATCAGCCAGAAGCATTGCAAGAGCTACCAATGCATCCAGAAAAAGTCACAGTTTGGTGCGGTTTATGGGCTGGTGGCATCATTGGACCGTACTTATTCAAAGATGATGCGAATCGTAACGTAACTGTGAATGGTGAGCACTACCGTGAGATGATATCCAACTTTTTTTTGCCCAAAATGGAAGAACTGAACTTGGTTGACATGTGGTTTCAACAAGATGGCGCTACATGCCACACAGCTCGCGATTCTATGGCCATTTTGAGGGAAAACTTCGGAGAACAATTCATCTCAAGAAATGGACCGGTAAGTTGGCCACCAAGATCATGCGATTTGACGCCTTTAGACTATTTTTTGTGGGGCTACGTCAAGTCTAAAGTCTACAGAAATAAGCCAGCAACTATTCCAGCTTTGGAAGACAACATTTCCGAAGAAATTCGGGCTATTCCGGCCGAAATGCTCGAAAAAGTTGCCCAAAATTGGACTTTCCGAATGGACCACCTAAGACGCAGCCGCGGTCAACATTTAAATGAAATTATCTTCAAAAAGTAAATGTCATGGACCAATCTAACGTTTCAAATAAAGAACCGATGAGATTTTGCAAATTTTATGCGTTTTTTTTTAAAAAAAAAGTTATCAAGCTCTTAAAAAATCACCCTTTAGATATCTTCAAATATCTTCACGGGGTGGGAATATGACATCATATTTTCAATAGCGAATATGGCAGATTGCACATAATTATCTTTCCTGAAATTCCTACTAGTTAGGATCTAGGATTTCAGCTTCGCATCAGTTAGAAAAGCTTACTCTCAAGCGTCAGCCGCGTTAGTATAGGTCACCAACCGTCAACTACAGCCACATTGTAACTATCAAGCGTAAAGGGTGGCTCAACATTTAACAACGACGACCACGTCGACGACAATGATTGATGCTGCCACAAGCCAGTCCTGTCCAGACAGCCTTGGGTAAGCAAGGCATAATAGAAAACCAGCCACCAGCCGCCAGCCGCACTCTTAACAATTGAAACACGTGTCCTTATGGATAAACTTTAAATTTCGATTCAACCCCCGTACCAAAAGTAGAAACACATGTATGGTGTCTAGGATCATGATAAGGAATAAGGAGTGGAAACCACGATTTATTACATTGCTAGAATACTACGCTTAATGATCGCTGTGGTGAGTGGAAGGGAGACTTGTGTCGTATCTATTTTTTAAACAGGAAAATAAGACAATGAACAATAGTAGAGGGTGTAAGAAAGTATGCTATAGGAGTATGTATTAAAAAAGGAACGTGCATTAATTACTTCAATACCAACTATCATTATCCTTGGTAAGGCTGCAGTGGCCTCATATTTGGGGGCATGCTATCCAAGTATGCTTAATTTAAAAACTTTGTAAATTCATTAAATGTTTGGTCTTGGCCATATATTTTTATATCCTCCATCTCCATGATGGGGGTATACTAAGTTTGTCATTCCGTTTGTAACACCTTGAAATATCGACCTGAGACCCTATAAAGTATATATATTCTTGATCGTCATAAAATTCTAAGACGGTCTAGGCATGTCCGTCCGTCTGCCTGTCGAAAGCACGCTAGCATTTAAACGAAAGGACCCAGGACGTCCAAATTTTCCCAGAATACGTGTAATAGTTGTAGATCGGTTGGGTTTGAAAGAGGGCGAAATCAGTCCAGGGGGAAAAATTCCCTCACAATGAATGAGTATTTCGAGTATTTAAGCAAGTTTTTTGAATATGTCTGCTTATATTTGCTTGATATTTGCTTTCCACATTCCCCTTATAGCAACAACGTGCACAATAAAGTGATTCTTATTTGTAGGGAATGAAATGGGGCAAAGGGGGATAAAAATGGTACCTATCAAACGACATCAGCTAGAAACACGAAAATCGGTGAGTACATTCCTCTAATTGAGTGGATACTTACATTATGCATCCACTCAATTAGAGGAATTTACTATTTTTCCAAATTCGTACTTTTAAGGGGTAAAATGGGAATAGATGGGGATACAAATGGTACCAACCGAACGGCTGCACCTAGAATAATGAAATTAAGTTGATTGATTGCGTAGACATGTACATAAAAGGGATTTTTCGAAATTCGTACTTTTAGGGGGTAAAATGAAAAAGGGGATAAAAATTGTACCAACCAAATGGCGGCAGCTAGAATCATGAAATTCGGAGTATACATTCCTCTGACTGCGCAGACACAAAAAATAAAAAGGTTTTTCCAAAATCGTACATTTAAGGGGTAAAATGGAAATAGAGGGATACAAATGGTACCAACCGAACCGAATGTACAATAAAGGGATTTTTCGAAATTCGTACGTTTAGGGGGTAAAATAGAAAAAGGGGATAAAAGTTGTACCAACCAAATAGCCGCAGCTAGAATCATGAAATTCGGTATATACAATCCTTTGATTGCATGGACATGTACCATAAAGGGATTTTTCGAAATTTGTATTTTTGGGGGGGAAATAGAAAAAGGGGATGAAAATGGTACCAACCAAATAGCCGCAGCTCGAATCATGAAATTCAGAGTTTACATTCCTCTGACTGTACAGACACGCAAAATAAAATGGTTTTCCAAATTCGTACTTTCGAGGGATACATTGGGATCAGAGGGATAAAAATAGTGCCAACTAAACAGCTACAGCTAGAAAGATGAAATTCGGTGTGTATATCCCTCTAATTGCGTAGACAAGTAAAATAGAAAGGTTTTTGAAAGTCGTACTTTAGGGGGGGTAAAAGGGGATATAAATTGTACCAACCAAATAGCCGCAGCTCGAATCATGAAATTCGGAGTATACATTCCTCTGACTGTGCAGACACGCAAAATAAAAAGGTTTTTCCAAATTCGTACTTTCAAGGGATACATTGGGATAAGAGGGATAAAAATAGTACCAACTAAACGACTACAGCTAAAATGATGAAATTCGGTGAGTACATCCCTCTAATTGTGTAGACAAGTAAAATAGAAAGGTTTTTGAAAGTCGTACTTTAAGGGGGTAAAAGGGGATACAAATGGTACCAACCAAATGGCCGCAGCTGGGATCATGGAATTCGGAGTAGTCAGAGGAATGACTGCGTAGACACGAAACATAAATAGGTTTCTCCAAATTCGTACTTTCTAGGGATATAAGGGAGGGATGAAATGGTAACAACTAAACGGCTACAGCTAGAATGATAAAATTCATACTTTTTCACTTTTACGGCAAAAATGGGTAGAATCATGAAGTTAGGTTATCTTGCACAGGGTACGTGCTTTTACTTTTTGAAATAAAATAGGATGGAAATACAACCAAACGGCTGCTGTGCTGAAAATGCACCCACTATCCCCCAATATTTACGATAATTAAACTGTTTTGAAGATTGCTGCACTCAGAGGAATTTGTCAGTAAAAGAAAGCAGAAGATCAGATTTTCTGCTGAAAAAGAGATAGCATATTTGTATCTGCTGAAATAGCAAACAGCTGTTTGCTGTTTTTAGTAATAAAGAAAAAACGCTTTCTTGCAACTTTAAGCATATGTACATATGAACAATATAGCCAGTTAACAAATTTATTAACAACACTTTTTAGAATAAAAGTTATTATAAGGGAATTTATTAACACTGAAAGATATTTTGATTGTCTTTTTAATGATACGCATATTGGCCCAAGCTAATATAAAACGAAATTCGAGCTAAATTCGCTTTCGCCGTTAATCTGAAAGGCTTTTAAATTATAAACGCTTATCTTTTATCTATTTTTATAATTTAATTAACAGCAGCCATTTTTAGCAGACTGCAAACACTTTAGCAGTGTGAATGCTGATGCAAGATTGCAGAAAAACTGCTGTAATAGCAGAAAATTGCCTGCTGATAGGCAGCAGACAATCGCTGCTGTTAATAACAGACTTTTTTCTTTAAGTGTGCCTTCTGTTTACTTTTTGAATTGACTTGCTGTTTTATTTCGATATATATAGTATAAACTTATTTTAAAATGTTTTAAAATAATTAATTTTTTTTTAGTTTTTTCGTTTGCATTTTTTTTGGTCTGTAATCAATATTTGATTTGAACTGGGATATTGTCCTGGCTCAAGACCATTTTGCTTCTATATTTAATAGAATGCAAATTTATTTACAAATGGCATGGTGAGTTGTGCTTCTCGTTCGTTTGTGAGAATCATCTCCTTATAGAGGCCGGGTTTGATGTTGAAAAGTCGCTGCGAAGCCACTTGAAAAGACTTTTGTCATGGTCGAAATCATGATCGTGGTAGTCTGCAGCCAAGTAATAAATGTCACCATGCCATTTGTAAATAAATTTGCATTCTATTAAATATAGAAGCAAAATGGTCTTGAGCCAGGACCATATCCGAGTTCAAATCAAATAATTAAAATTTTATATTTATTTATAAAATTATTTTTTCAATATTTTCAATGGTTTGGCTATATTAAAAAATTTAACATTTTCCAGTTTTGTTCTGTACTTCAATCGACAGCCTCCATGGAATGCAATCCATGGTGGTATTTAAAGTTCGGTCCGGCCGAACTTAGCGTCGTTTTTATACACTCCACGAGAGTATTATGTCTTTGTGCATTTGTTTGTAACACCCAAAAGGAAGGGAGATAGACCCATTGTTAATTATACCGATCGACATAGAATCACTTTTTGAATCGATTTAGCAATGCTCGTCTGTCTGTCTGCCCGTCCGTCCATCTATTCTTGTAATCACGATACAGGTCGCAATTGTAGACAGAACCAAATGAAACTTTGCACAATGAAGTTTTTCGGGATAAGGACGAACGCTATTTAATTTGAAGAAAATCGGTTCAGATTAGATAGATATAGCCCCCATACGAATTTCACTCCCGATTTGACTCTTTTCACTCTAGATACCACATATTTTAACAGATTTTCTTCAAAATTGGCAAAACATCTTATATTTGAACTAGAAACACCTGTGGTAAAAATGTGTTAGATCGGTTCAGATTTATATATAGCTCCCGTACAAATTTCGCTCCCGATTTGACTTTTTCTGCTCTAGACATCACACATTTTACCGGATCTTTTTCAAATTTGCTAAAATATCTTATACTTCCACTAGGAAGACCCATGGTGAAAATGGGTCAGATCGGTTCAGATCTATATATAGCTCCCGATTTGACTTTTTCCACTCTATAAACCACATATTTTAACAGATTTTCTTCAAATCTAGCAAAATACCTTATATTTCAACTGGAAACACCCATTGCGAAAATGATGCAGATCGGTTCAGATTTATATATAGCTCCCATACAAATTTCCCTCCCAAATTTGACTTTTTCCGCTCTAGAAACTACATATTGTATAAGAGATTGTCTTCAGATTTGGCAAAACATCTTATATTAAAATTAAGAACACCTGTGGTGAAAATAGGGCAGATCGGTTCAGATTTATATATAGCTCCCATTCAAATTTCGCTCCTGATTTGACTTTTTCTGCTGTAGAAACCACATATTTTAACAGATCTTCTTCATATTTGGCAAAATATCTAATGTTTCTACTAGAAACACCCATGGTGAAAATGGGTCAGATCGGTTCAGATTTATATATCGCTCACATACAAATTTCGCTCCCGGATTGACTTTTTCCGACCCAGAAACCACTTATTTTCAGAGAATTTCTTCAAATTGAGCATAACACGTTATACTTGAACTGGAAGAACCTATTGTGTAAGTGGGTCACATCATTCCATGCTTGGATATAGCCCCGATACAAATATTCTTCTCGATTTGACAAATTGGTTCAGGTCATATCAGCCTATGATTAGGAAATATACAAAAATTCTTCCCGTTTTCAATTTTCTACCGAATTGAATTGTATTCGGATTGAAAGTGGAGTGTATCATATAGTCGGCCCCGCCCGACTTTAGCCTTTCCTTACTTGTTACTGGTTTAAAATATGTTTGCCTGTTGTTTAGTCCCACTGTACAAGCGATAGACTTATGTAGCTTCTGACTTCCTTGTGGTCTTTCTTTGGCTCGAGCGATTTTGAAACTTTTTTTTGGGCCCATAAATTGTAACCTTTGGCAAATCTCTTCGTATGTCCTGTGTGTGTGTGTGTGTGTGTAATGTAATTCCTTTATATCCTTTGTATCAAAATACATTGTACGCATCAATAATTCCTGTCTATGTCTATTGTTTGAATTTTTGTTTGTTCTTTTCTTTCCAGCTTGCGTGCCGATCAGTTGGTTTACATTGGCCTAAGGGACATTGACCCTTATGAGGCCTACATACTCAATAAGTTGGGAATACGAGCATATGCCATGGATGTAAGTATGCTACTCGTATAAGTTTATATGTGTGTGTGTGGTGTGTGTTTTTGGGTACGTCTATCTGGCGTTTCTTCGCCCAAGGACCTTAATACCAAATGTTCCTGTCGGTGTGTATTTGTAACTGCACGTGTATTTGTAACTGCTGCAAGGATCAACTTTACTACATTTTGATTCAGGTTTTTTTGTATACTTTTTTACGTACCAATTAAAGGACACGCTTGCTCACACACACACACTAACACAAGCGCGCGCGGCGACGAATTAACGATCAAACTTAGGGTAGCCAGAGACATTAAACCACCCCTGTGTTCCCAGTTACTAATGTCGCTGGCTGTTGTTTGGTTTTAACGATCGTTCGTGATCGTTACAACATCTGTAACGTTCAGTTACTCACACGTGCACACACACACATACTCACACTCACGAACTTGGTACGTACCCTCTACATATGTCCTTTTTGTCGTCGTAGGGGAGAGGTTATAGGGGTTGTTTCTAATTCTAGTGCAGCAGCATAATTTTTACTGCTATGTAGCCGGATTCTTTTGCGGGTAGAAAGGCATTGTTGTTACTCCGCCCGATGTCTCCTTTTCCCTTTTTCCATAGTGGGATAGGACATGGTTCATTATAGTTTATCCGGTCCGCACGCGCTTGTATGTGTGTATTATTATTATTTTTTTTAGCATAAATTACGATCGGTATTTTGTTACTGTCACATTTAAAATGCAATGTTGAAAAATTAGTATGACAGGATTAAGAGGGAAAAAATCGAAAACTCGTTATAGTAAATTACGAAAAAGAAAAAAGTAATAACTGACAAACATTCAAAGCTGCTACCTTATGTAAGTTCTTCTCTGCCAGGGGGGGGGGAAATAGCAACGAACATAGACCCAATATTTTTAGTACCGTTCGAATTATAGACTTAATAGCCTTTTCAGACTGCATGTGAAGTCTAGCTGAAATGACATAAGTTCGATTTACAATTGTCAGCTTCTACACATATTAGAGATTTGAAAATCGACCTTATAGCCCTGTCGCACTGCATAAGGTCGATTTACAAATTTCAGAACCCATACAATTTTGACAGGTCAACGATTGTCGGAAAAAATCCCACAACTGAATATTATTTAGCAACAAAAATTTTGTCGACAAGTCATGACATTTCCTGAAGTATTTTGGCTTTCTAAACTCGAAAACGATAATTAAACAAAATTATGGTATTTTTTTTATTTTAAGTTCGATTGGGCTTACTAGCTTAAAATTAAGAGACTTAATAAGGTGGCAAAAACTTAGCTGCGATAACAAAAATATAGATAAAATGTAAAAATATAACCCAAAATAAAAAATATATATTTTTTAATATTGTCGCCAACAGCAATATCAATGTGTGTATGAAAAAAAAATTGTAAAAAAATAATTTTGTGATAAAAATATTGTACTTAGCTTGGATAATTATTCAGTTTAAGTCAAGTTTATGATTATCGAGAATAAGTCCAATATAGTCGATACAAAATATTTTTTTTTTTTAAATTTGTTTTGATCACGAATTTAGCACATTCACCACATGTAACTTTATAAAGAAAATATTTCAACTTCTTTTTATGTTTTTTTACCCGGTATTTTTTCTAAAGTATTACGTACGATATGATGTTTTTGTTCGGTTCTTATGCTGCATTTTAGTTTTATGCTCTCTAAAGTAAAGAGTGATTTTTTTGAGGTTAGGATTTTCATGCATTAGTATTTGACAGATCACGTGGGATTTCAGGCATGGTGTCAAAGAGAAAGATGCTCAGTATGCTTTGACATTTCATCATGAATAGACTTACTAACGAGCAACGCTTGCAAATCATTGAATTTTATTACCAAAATCAGTGTTCGGTTCGAAATTTTTTATCGACAAATTTTGTTCAGCGATGAGGCTCATTTCTGGTTGAATGGCTACGTAAATAAACAAAATTGCCGCATTTGGAGTGAAGAGCAACCAGAAGCCGTTCAAGAACTGCCCATGCATCCCGAAAAATGCACTGTTTGGTGTGGTTTGTACGCTGGTGGAATCATTGGACCGTATTTTTTCAAAGATGCTGTTGGACGCAACGTTACGGTGAATGGCGATCGCTATCGTTCGATGCTAACAAACTTTTTGTTGCCAAGAAGATGGAAGAACTGAACTTGGTTGACATGTGCTTTCAACAAGATGGCGCTACATGCCACACAGCTCGCGATTCTATGGCCATTTTGAGGGAAAACTTCGGAGAACAATTCATCTCAAGAAATGGACCGGTAAGTTGGCCACCAAGATCATGCGATTTGACGCCTTTAGACTATTTTTTGTGGGGCTACGTCAAGTCTAAAGTCTACAGAAATAAGCCAGCAACTATTCCAGCTTTGGAAGACAACATTTCCGAAGAAATTCGGGCTATTCCGGCCGAAATGCTCGAAAAAGTTGCCCAAAATTGGACTTTCCGAATGGACCACCTAAGACGCAGCCGCGGTCAACATTTAAATGAAATTATCTTCAAAAAGTAAATGTCATGGACCAATCTAACGTTTCAAATAAAGAACCGATGAGATTTTGCAAATTTTATTCGTTTTTTTTTTAAAAAAAAGTTATCAAGCTCTTAAAAAATCACCCTTTACAAATAATACGAAAAGTGATTGGACAGTAATATAGCACAAATTTAAAACAAAAAACTTTAATCAAACCGGAAACTGAACTAGCCAATACATTTTATTATAAACTTAATATTTGGTTGGATAAGCACTATTTTGAATAATAGCTGTACATCTACTGTACGACATACTCTCCACTAGAGACATAAAAAGCTAAATTGGAATAGCATATCAGGAATTTTGAATTTTTCATTCAAGTAATCGGGCTAATTTTTGGATTTCATTGCTATAATATATCGTTAAAGTCCATTCCATAGATTCTCAATAAGATTGAGATCCGGTGACTGTGCTGCACCATTTTTAAAAATCTATTCTGTTCAGCTCCAAACAGCTCTTCACTGGCGTTAAGTGCGTTTTGGTCGGTTGTCGTGCATAAAACGCCACTTAATTGGCATGTTTTTATCTGAATGTGTTATCATAGTATCAACAAGTAGATTTTTGTAAATATATTGATCCATTAGTGAATCGATTTTGTGTATCGGACCAACGCCGTATCTAGAAAACGCAGTATACACCATCAGATTTTCGATTTTCCGCCTCATATTTGTACTTCGGGCTGTGCTGCATGTTTGGAGGGCACAATTCGTATTGTTCTCTATTAGATCCGAACCGACATGCGTTCGATTCGCCAATCCAGGCGATGTTTTCCCAAAAATCTTGGATTTTTCTAAATGCTCCTGAGCAAATGAAATTTGACACTGTAAGTCATTTTTTGTTACGTGTGGCATATGTAGAACAATGCATCCAAATATTTTTTTTTTCATTGGTTCTTCTTCTTATGGTTCTTGAGGAAATGCTAATGTCAAATTTGGCCAAAAGGTCTCTCTGAATCACAGTTGAGCTTTTAAATTGATCTGCTACGCAGGTTCTATAAATTAAAAAAATTCGATTTATTGGGTGTTTTTCCCGGCGTAGGACCTTGTGCGACATTTTTGAAACTCACATAAGTGTCAATATAGCTTAGTATATTGCATACAATCTGTCTGGATCAATTTAGAATGTTTGCAATATCCCCAGCGGTACTTCCACTGTCTTTCAATTGCATAACAACCTGATGCTGCGCCTCAATGCACCGTTTTCCTTTATCAATATCTAATTATAAATTTTGTTAAATACTAACTTCTATTTGAGTAAAAATTACCCATACACACCAATTAATTAATTTAAACGTAAAAGGAGACAGAAAATAACAACTTTTATCAAATGTGCTAAATTTGTGTCCAGCCCAGATTACGAATTACTTGCAAAAACATGAGAGTACGAGAAAAAGCACAAAAGAATACGAAAAAAATTATTGGGCTTACTGATCACACCATAAGCAGCATTAAATTCAAATATTTTGCGCAGAGTTCTTTATCAGAACAAATTATTTGCTATTATAAACAAAACATGTGAAGTGTGCTAAACTCGTGGCCACCACTGTATATACTGTAGTTGGCGACAATGTGAAAAAATAATTTTTTGTTTTGAGTAAAAATTTAACTTTTTATTAACGTTTTTGTTATCACAGCTTGTTATACTGGCTTTAAGAAAAATATCCCTTATGTCATTGGAAGGCTGTGAAAAGGCTATTACAGTCCCTATAAAGGATTGTAAAACTTGAATCACACGTGACTGTTGCAGTCAAGCTTAAAACATCGACGAAAAAATCCTACAACTGAATACTTTCTAGCAACAAAAATTTTGTCCAAGGGTCATGTATAACACTTCCCTGTGTATTTTTGGCTTTTTAAACTCGAAAATGATATTACAAAATTTCTATGGTATTTTTTTAATTTTTATGATGATAAATATTCTAAATATTTGAACTCTCATTTTGGAAATATATGACCGATAACACTTATATGTTAAATAAAAGCTACTAATGATGGCTGCAAATGTTGTGAATTACTCTTTCACATAGAAACAGTTGTTTCGGAACAGTCTTCAAAAATGTTGATGACACAAAAAATCGTAAAAATAGAAAATTAGGAAAAATTATTTTGTTTTATTTTTTAATACCTAACATTCTAACGAAAAAACTATGTATGTAAAAAATCTATGGATAAATGTAGAAACTATGATACTCTTTACAGACGCAAAGTTTTTTGTAATCATAGTCCGAAAAAAAACATTCGTTAGCTATTTTTATGATTTTTTTCGTGTCAACAAATTTTTTTTTTCGGAAAAAAAAAAAATATTTTTCCCTAATTTTTGGAGCCCGTTCCTAAACCTCTGTTTCTATGTGAAAGTACGATTCGCAACATGTGTAGACATCATAATTACATTTAATTGAATATATAAGCGATTTGATCAATGTATCTAAAATGAGATTAGAAAGAGAGGTACCTACGACGCAAATTTTAATTTTATTAAAAAATATATATATCCATATTTTTTTGTGTTGAGTTTAAGAATAAGCATCGCTCAATGTTCACAAAATATATATTTTTTTCGACTTGGATACAAAATTTTTCTTTTTTTGTTGCATATTGATATTTGGACATAGATTTTATCCTAATAATAGGATAAAATAGGATAATAGGATATCCTAATAATAGGATATCCAGTCTTAAAGAAAAAAATAAAGGTGCTAATATACCACCAAAATACATCGGCATTACGACGATCATATTACACACGACATTTAGCTAACTAACTACGAAAACACTTAAAAAGTACAATAGTTCTGTGTTTTCGTCTTGCATTCGTAAGAGAGCATTTGAAAAGTATAGTATAGTGTTATAGACCTAATAGCCTTTTCAGACTGCATGTGAGTTCGATTTACAATTGTCAGATCCCATATAAAATTGACATTTGAAAATCGACCTTATATCATTTCAGCTAGATTTCACATGCAGTGTGACAAAGCTATTATGTGATTTCAAGCTGAAATCCTTTGATTTCTGCAGTCTGAAAAGGCTATTACAGACTATGGACTGAATTTCAGAATCCCAATAAGAGATTGTAAATCTCAATTCACACGTTGTCTGTGGATCCACGAAAGTAGATGTTGCAGTCAACGGGTGAATCAAACTTACAACATCGTCGGAAAAAATCCCACAACAAATTTTGTTAATGGATCATGTATAATATTTCCCTGCGCATTTCGAAACTCGAAAATTATATTAAAAATTGTTATTGTATTTTTTCCAATTTTCGACGAAGGTACGTATTGTAAATATTTGTACTCTCATTTTGGAAATACAAGTCCGAAAACACCCGGTTATATGTTAAATTAAATGAACTCATGATGGCTACAAAAAAAAATTTTTTTGGCACGAGATAAATGTAGAAGTTATGATACTCTTTGAAAACGCAAAGTTTTTTAATCATATTTTTAATTTTTGTTTAAATAGTCCGAAAAATCCGTTTACAAATTAAATAACAGAAATTTTTATTTTATTTTGTAATAACTTAGTGAAGGCCTAGTTAAAGAAAACCTATGGATAAATGTAGAAGTTATGGTCCTTCTCATAGAAGTACATGTCGTATTCATGTATGACTAAACCAATTTTAGCACAAATTTCGTAAAGAATGACACTCGGTTTTTAAAAAATCCCCTTACTTCTACATAAGGATTATAACTTCTACATTTATTCACAGATTATCTTCGTTAAGATGCCAGCTATTACAAACTAAAACAATATATTCTTTTATATAATTTGAAATGGGATTTTACGCGCTATTTAAAAAAAATCATGATTTTTTAATTCTTTTGCGTGGACTTAGCTTCGATAACCATAAATTTTACTTATACTGGATAATTATCCAGGGTAAGTCCAAAATTTTTTACATATAATTATTTTTTCAAATTTCTTTCCTACACACATTGATATTGTTGTTGGCGGAAATTTTAAAAAATATTTGTTTTTATTTTGAGTGAAATTTTAACCTTTTACTAAGATTGTTGTTGTCATAGCTTAGCTTAGCTTATCCAGTCTTAAAGAAAAACAGCCTTAATGTTAGCTATAAAAAAATATTTTTTGTTTTTTGAATGTAATACATTCAAAACACACAGAAAATCAAAATAATCAATCACTAATTGAACATCAAAAAAACTAAAAAATTTCCGACTTTTTCTTTCTATTTTTATGATTTTTATCATGCCAGCAAAAATAGATTTTTTTCGAAAAAAAAAATCCCAAATTTTTGGAGGTTTGTCCTAAACCACACTTTTTATCGGACCAATATATCTAAAATGAGAGTGCTAATATTAGGTAACTACGACAAAAATGTTAATTTTATTAAAAATTTTAAAAAATATATCCATACAATTTTGTTTGTTGATTTTATAAATCAGCATGCCTCAATGCACACAAAAATGTTTTTCTTTTTATACCCCCATTCAACAGAGTGGGAGGGTATATATCATAGTGTAACCCGTTGAAGACTTAAGGCCCTGAGTATGTTTGGACCAAATCCGTTTCACAACTTTTTAAGTTGTTTGAGCCATGTCCGTCCGTCTGGTTGGTGTACACGATAACTCCCCAAAGATAATATTTTTCTCAAACTTAGTATAAGTTCGAAGATGGGTGAAATTGCCACGCCCCTTCTGATAACTCCCACACAAATGATCCATATATATTTATATATGTTAAATTAAAGGCAATGTAATTTGCACAAGGATATTCGGGTTTTGCCACGCCCCTTCTAGAACCTCCCACTCAAATCACCCTTCTATAAGGAAGTTCGGAATACTATGAATTTGATATTTGGCAATGCTTTTATAGAAGTTGTAACTTTCATACGGGTAGTCAAAATCATTTGCAATTTGATATTTGAAAATGTTTTTATAATCACTTTAAACCAAAATAATACCCTAGTCCACGAAGTGGTGTAGGGTATACAAATATTTACGCTTTAGCCCCTTCTTGTACCTTCCACCCAATTGTCTATATCCTACGTAAAATTAAATCCTTCATAAATTCTATACTGGAGCATGGAATCCAATATGACTTGATATTTGATAATGTTTTTTGTAATTGTTTTATAAATGAGAAAGCTAGGACCATATGCCATGAACCTTCTAGTACCTTCCACACAAATCATCCGGCCCTAATTCCTTATAATTTCCATACATATGTTCACTGAGAGTGAGGGTATATGTATATATAAGTCGGTTTAGCCGACTGACGTTTTCTTACTTGTTTTTTGTTGCATAGTGATATTACAGGCGATATTAAGCTAAAAACAAGGACAAATCCGTTATTAATTGAATAATTGGAACCAATACACCAATTTTGAAACAGATCTCAAACTAATATTCCTTCAGATTTCATCGACTATACTAGCCACATACTACAATCGATCTTGGTCAAATTTGCATCTTTACATTATCGGAAAACAAAACCCTAATTCTAAACGGGCGAACCTGATTTATTCGAAGTTGAGTTTTTTACATATTCCGATATTATCCAGCGTTTACTATAGGAATATGTAAAAAAACACGATTTCGAATACGTAACATGACATAAGTAATTTGAAATAGAGTTCGGACATGCTAACAAAGTCGGGATTTTGCCAAGAAATATACTACAATCCATGTTTAAATTGTAATAGGCTTTTCGCAAAGACCCAGCCGTGAGCATATGGGAAAATGAAAAAGTAGAATACAACTATTATATATATATAAGATCAGCTGCTCTAAGATTTTCCTTGGAGCTACTTGACCGTGTTCAGAGGGGTGTTTTGATAGGTCTACACAAATATCAGCCTTATGCAAAATTTCAGATTTCCTTTATAAAAATTTTCCATATATAAAAATTTCAACTTTTTCGGAATTTTGTCAAAAAATCTACTACAATGTATATGGGAATTGCAGAAGATTTTCTTTTCCACAAAATCCCAAATAAGTAGATTTTGTTAACATATCTGAACATCAGTTGTACATAATTTTTGAAATATACATATTGGCTAAGTTCTGCTCCTCGGCTACATAAAAACATACTGAGTTTGTAAAATGTACAAATTTGGATTAGTTTCATGAAACAAAGAAAACTAATGCATAACAGTACAAGTACAACCAAATTAAAATGCGATCCTTGTATGAGTAACGATTATATTGTTTTTTTGCCTCGTCAGAATAGACGGACAACTGAACAAAGTTGTTTTAAAGACAATTTAGAAACTCGAAACCACAAAAATGCGGTTTGAAAAAATTGCGAAGGTCAGAACATGGTCGCATAATGGTTTGGGTGGTGATTAATAACATAAAAAACTTCGTAATTAATTAAATATATAATTAAAAGTAGAGAATAAATCTTCCTAATTGAAAGCGGTTTCCTAATTTATTTTTCTACATCTTTCTATTAATATTTTTTGCCGATTCGAAAGAATCGAACAACATTGATTATTGTCTTAAAATATATTTTTGGGATTCGGTTATATACTAATATCAAAAACCATTATTTATTATTACCTTTCTTCATACATTTTTTCTACAAGATCTCAACTAAGTGTGACCTGTCTAACCTTTACCTTTTTTAACTTCATTCTTTCCAGTCCGTTGATAAATATGGCATTGCAAAAATTATGGAAATGACTCTGGATGCATTGGATGTTAATAATAAAATTCATGTTAGTTTTGACATCGACGCTTTGGATAGTAAAATTGCACCCAGCACAGGTACGGCGGTCTATGGAGGCCTGTCATTGCGTGAGGGCATATTTATCGTTGAAGCTCTGAGCGAAACAAAACGAATACAAGGAATCGATTTGGTCGAGGTAAATCCCAGTCTGGGAACACAACACGATGTCCATACGACCGTATCGGCAGCAATGGAAATTTTGAAAACCGTCTGTGGTGGCTATCGGCGCAAGGGGTCATATGACAATATCGATGAGAATTTGTTAAAAAACGAAAGTGACTTTAAATAAAAAATATTTTTTTGTAAAAAACATGTCTTTATTACTACTAATTAAGTCGAATTGTTCCGAGAAAGGAGATTCTTTGGAATGAAGTGGTATTTTGTTCATTATTGTTGTTGTTCATTGACTTTGTTGATGGGCGGAATAATGGCCTCCACCTGAACCGACATTTTATTGGCATTGCTTATCAAATCGTTGGTAACAACCAGTTGAGGCGTCAGCGCTGGTTCGACATAATGATGTGGCTTTGCCAAAGGTGTATTCTCCGGCGATTCCTTGAGCCTTTTGTGCAATAACTGAGGAGCAAATATGGCAAGAAGCTGCTTTTGCATGGAAAGCAAGATGTAATTTAAAATGCCTAGAAATTTTAATTATTTAATTAATACAAACTTCAAAAACAACCACATTTGGATCTTACCTGATATTACTATAATTCCCGCTATTATAGAACTTAAACGTATTACGAAATTGATTATATTTTCACGATCCGTGCGAACAACAATCTTTAAGGCTGACCAATCGTATTTGAAATAAATACCTGGAGAACCATAGGAACTACTGTCGCCATCTAAAAGAATACATGTAAATTCAGCCACAAATTTCAACAAAACAAGATGATTTTTCTTTACCTAAAACTCGTATGTTCTCGGTAACGGAATATTGATAGGTATTGATTGTTGAAAATGTATTGTGTATTTCAGTGGGCACAATATTTAGGAAATACTGTACTCGTGTAGCTTCATTCGGCACAAGGGTTTCATCGCCCTCCAGTGGTTGGATAATGCGTTTAGCATACTGGCCAAAACTTAAGCGATTAATACGATGTGTAAAGTTGGATGGCATGCGGCGAAAACCAATCATTAAATGATCACCGATCATATCTACAACTGGCTGGGCACCACCGACCATATGTAAAACACCGGCCACCTTATGTATGCCCAACGTTCCATGCAGTCGACATGCATCATACTGGTCCTCCGATAAAGCGTGGCCTTTTTGATCCTTTTCGGGTTCATGGACCTCGTTTGTGTTTAGCATATCCTTAAACAGGACATCAGCCACTGAATGATACTGTTCGCGCAGAAAATGATTTAAGTGCTGCTGACGTTCGAATTCTTCACGTTCTTCTACGTCCAATTTCCACCAGACACCCTGCCGTTGTAGAGTTCCATAAGCAAAAATGTCCTGTTGCGTTTCGTCCATTAGATCTACTCCGGACAACGAACTGCAGGGCATGGCTACAGTGATGTCAACGTGCATTTGTACCTTTTCCGTATAGATATCCGGTTGAAATTGGTATTTGAGTCTTGCATCCTGATAGTATTGTATCTCTCTGTATATGAGAAATATAATCAACAAACGGCTTAATAATGATACTGGAAGAAAAAGCCATTAAGAAAAGATTTAGGCTAAGATTAAATGCCGGTATTTATGAATATCGCACAGCAGTTGTGGGGAAATAGTACAATCATGCTTCCATACAGATAGATTTTCTAAATATATGTTTGTATTTAGTTAATGTGACTTGCTATCAAGAAGTGTATTGTTGTTACTTTAATGTATATTGTTTTTGTACAATAAAAATAATTGTCCAATTGTCTACCAGGGAATCAACAATTCCAATATACATATACACGCGAATGTGTTTTAGTTGTCTCAATACATTATTAGGAGATAGTTAAGATAAGAGATTAGTCTCGTAGGGTAATTAATACTCACAAGTTCCACCGATTTCAGAGGTCTCAGTGTATTTCTCCGGCACTTTTTTAAAAGCGTCTAATTTTTTAGCTATTTCTATAAGATTACCACTCTTATCGCCACGATAACGCAGTGTAGCGGACATTCTTTCTTCGTTTAAGCTTTTAAATAAATCCGTTCGCCAATCACATTTAACAGTAATCAAATATTTACAACTGAAATAAAATCAAACCCGAAAAATACCCAGCGACACGTATTTATTTTATTTCTGCTGGTGATCATTCACAGTAGAATCAAAACAAAGTGTCAGAGTTGTGTTTAGCAATAGAGTGACTATTCACAGCACTCTTTAGAAGCAAATCAGCTGCAATCTCTAATAGAGTTGCCGTATGTTGATATACAAAATCCAAATTCAACGGATTTTACTTGTCAAACTCCATATAAAAATAAAAAATGCGATTTTGGGGGTATATTCGAATATCAAACTCCTAGTCCGCTCATTTTCAACATTCTCATCATATACAATGTCATTAATTCATGGAATAGACCTTGTAAAGCGCTGTTTAGACTTTAAGAATTATTGTACAAATTTAAAACAGATTATGACGAAAACTTAACAAATTTAGCATATTTCGATAAAAAAAAGTTTTGTCTGTAAATAGCATGCGAAATCAATCGATTTTAGCTCAAGGTCGAGGTTTTGTCAAATACGATCTTATCACATTAGGGTACCTTATGAATACCCTAAATAATTTTATCTGAAAAGCCTTCACGGACTCGCATTCCAAGTTGTACAATAGGACAACTAAGCTGCGATAACAAAAAACTAAATATAAATACAAAATTAAATTGTGATTAACGTTTTTGTTGTTTTTGCCATAATAAATATTCATGTCTAAACACCCCTTTACATGTATTTCACATTTAAAACCTATAATTATACATAAAAATAATAGCCGTGTTTTATTGGCAGCTCGTTTGTTACTCGCTTATGTCTTTTTGTTTTGTTTTATATCTAATTAATTGGTTGGATTTTTGAAATTTTTAAATCCGACTTAATTTATAGAAGGAATTTGTTTGAAAATTGTACATTCCAGTAAATAATGTTATTGCAGTTTTACCTTAAGTAGGCTCGCTTAAGGTTTTGTTAGAACAACTGGTAATGTGAATTTTTAAAACAAATGGCCTTAGTCTATAAATTAAAATAAAATCAACAAATATTGACGTAATAATCGAATGGTTTGATCTTTCTAATGAAATATTATTTTGGTCATAGGTAGAGAATGATTGCCCACTCTAGATTTTATACAAATATATAGGTACGTATGTGACAACATCAAAAATTTATTCCACTATGACTATGCTTCATTACATGCCTCAACATCTTCACAATTTGTAACGACCGTTTTCTCTTTGTAATGTTGATTTTTATGATCACGTAAATCATGTTGGTACTTAAATGTTTGCGGACATTCATCACAGAAGTATGTATTCTCACCCAAGTGAGTTCTCAGGTGTTTAACCAAATCCCCACTAGCCGCATAAGCTCGATCGCAGTACGTACACATATGTTTCTTTTCTCCTGTGTGGGTAATCTTATGCCTTAACAGATGGCGTTTAAAAACAAAACTGCAAAAAAACATTGACATTATAGCGTAATTATGGCATTGAAGGCAATACCTTACCTCATATTACATTCTTCACATTTGAAGGGTCGCTCTCCGGAATGTTTAAATTTGTGAGCCTTCAAGGAATCACCTCTTGTAAATGATGAACCGCAAACATCGCAAATAAACTTCTTCTCCTTGGAGTGGGTACACATATGCTTTTGCAGATTGACTTTCACATAGAAACGCATGGGACACTCAGGACATTGGAAATTCTTTTCGCCGTGTCTTTGCAGATGTTGTCTTAATATGTTGGAGGTCTTGAACGACTTGCCACAATGCGAACATAGATAGGGCGATTCTCCTGTGTGAGAACGCATGTGATCTTTTAAGGCAGTACTATTGGGAAAACCTTTAAAAGAGAAACGAGTATCTACAATTTTTTCTGCATAATGTATTAGATTAGTTTATACTCACTTTTATCGCACATTTCACATTTATGTTTCTTATATCCTTTGTGCATATTTATGTGATCATTGTAATGGGTTTCCACCGGAAATGCCTTATCACAAGTCTCACACTTGTATGGCAAAATACCAGGATGTTTATAGTTCATATGACGCGTTACGGCAGATAAAGTCTTCAGAATTACATTGCAGATGTTACACTTAAAGTCTCTCTCCGCATGTATTACTCTGTGTGCTGCCAAAGCCCTTGTCTGTTGGAAAATCATGGGGCAATCTGGACACTGGTAGGGACCGCCGGCCAAACTTATAGCCACACCTCGGTTATGCTTATAACTTATATGAATTTTTAGCAGCTTTTCGGTAGAAAAACGATATTCGCATATTTCGCATACAAATTGATTTTCCTGGGAATGTACGGACATGTGGCGCGTTAGAAACATACGTTTCTTAAAAGTTTTGTTGCAATCAATGCATGTCTTGTTGCTGGCAGGTTTGGAAGGCATACGTTTTTTGTATTTTCTGGTTTTCTTTAATTTGGGGTTGTCTGACTTTTCGATGTCTTCATTTATGTTACTGAAAAACGAAATATTTAGCATAAACTCAAAAAATGGTTTGGACTGGAAATATCTGTGGTTAGATTAAGATTTCTGATCACTCAATTTTTAGATTGAGGCCCATACCGATGGAAAATGAATTGCTCGATCCATATGGATTATATTATTGTTTTCCAAGATATTGCACTAGGCCAAATTAATCATAATTACCTGTCGCTTTCGCCGTTATCATCGTTATTGGGCCAATATTCATCTTCATCGTCATCACAGTCCTCAATGTCATCAGCGACTTCATAGCTGTCACTAACTCTCGCTTCATTGGTCTCAATCTCCACTTTAATGTCATCGATGTTTTGGTCCTGCATACTTGTAAGAGTATTCGCTGTTGTCAACTCTTCTTTTGTAGCCTCCTCCTCCAAATTGTCTAAAGTATTTTGCATCTCACAGGTTATTATCATTGAGAGTTCATCTTCAGGTTCGGATTTAAGTGATTCCGCATCATCATGGTGGTGATCTTCTTTCAGTAAATCTTTCTCATTTAAGTCCACATCAGGCGCCAGTACTTCGACTTCCTGATTACTCAGGAGGGTTCTTCTCAAGCGATCATTATTGGCCAAACACATTTGTTGAAAGCTATATGAAATCTTTAACTTTTCCAAACAATCTGAACATATTTCCACAGGCAATGGGGTCTCCTCGTTCGCATCCATACACAATTCAAAATTGGGTATTGTTCGATTGAGCATTTCCTCAATTTGAAGTTTATCCTCTTTAATATCTAATAACTTATGCATAGTGGAAGATTCTAGTAGGCAGGTACGACAAATACGACCCAGCAGCAATAATGTAGACATTATTATTCCGTGGATACAATAATCGGGAAAATTGTAAATAAATGGTAAACACAACAAAATAAAAATTAAGTGCAACAGCTGTTTTTTATGTTCTTCTATGGGCTTAACCTAATAGAGAGCGCTGCGTCAAAACATTTGCACAAACGCAAATTTACGCTAACAAAAAGCTCAAATGAATTGTTATAGATGTCAAAACTCCAGACAAACAGACAGCTATAACTTTTGGTTTGAAAAGGTTGAGACAATTTTGAAAAAGTCTATTAGGGCCGGCAATAGTCTTAAATCGATATTTAATGTCAAATTTGTATGAGATCTGAAAAAAATCGGCTTTATGCCAATTTCCGCTCGATCCATCCATGCTGAAAAGAATATAACAACTCATAATCTCTAACGAACGGTTATGGCTGTCAAATTTCACATGAACTGACAGCTGTAACCTTTGGTTAGCACTAACTCGATTTATTTTTTTGTGTTACCGGTGTCGGTTAACATATCGACAGTTGTATTGTGTTTTTTATCGATGATATCGATATATTTCCGAAGAGAGCTGGCAACGTGGTTTTTATTTACCGCGAAAATCCGGAAAATCTTACGGAATTTAATTTGTGGTTTGTAATGTGGATGAAATGAGTGGAATTAAATTAAAATGTGTAGTCGCCGTCTGTAGATATGTATGTATTCCTTCACCATAGCCAACAGCAAACTTTGGCAGGAGGTTCTGAAGATTGCCAAGGAATTGAAAACGACGGATCGAGTATCTATATATCTCTGCACATCGTTAGTACCAAACTTACGAGCCATCAATTTGCTCGAGGGTAAGTGTAGTATTTCAGATTTATTGTCCATACATATGTATGATATTTGTATAGTTTTTCTTGAAATAATACGACACGTATCATATCTTGGCAAATGTGTAGTTTATGGGGAGCGCCTACAAGTAAAGCCACGCCCACCAAAATGAACCCAAATAAATGCGCTCGGCCACGCCTACTCTTACACCAGTGTAGGTACTCAAATCAAAGGAAATTTTCTGTAGATGTCACATATGCAAAAAATGCATTTTTGTTGAACCAAGTAGACACCCAGGGTCCGGGAATATAAAACTACTGCAGTTGATAGATATTTTTGACACCTGGAAGTGAATCCATGTTTTGATATAACATATAATCCACACCGATTGTCCTATTATCTAGAACACAGACCAGTCAAATTTGCAAAATTATGTTTCAGGTAGGTACACGGGCAGTACAACTATGTCCTCTGGGCATTAGCAATAGTATGCTAATGCCCAGCTTTTCATTTCATTTAGTTAACTGACTAAAAAATGTTTTTTTCATTACATATGTAGTCAGTGATTTAAATCTAACTTAGAGATAAGACAAATAAATAACTACCCAAAACAGGGTATAATTGGACTTAGCATGATTTCAAGTTCTTTGCGTTTTTAGATTCTACGGTCTTTAACTTAAATTCCATCAAAAGATATGCTCAAACATGTTCTAACTTGTATAACTAACGTAGTTATATAAAATAAACTCCTGCAAAACTCACTTTTCGGACTTAATATACTATTGTTCGGATGCGTCGATATAATACATACCTCCTGACGCACCTACAGTGATTAAGGATCACTTTGCACTTATTTCAACCCAGTTTTTTGCCAAATATGCAGCCATATTGACATAACAAAGTCGCCCCATCGACATTAAAACTCCTGGGTTTAGAAACCAATACCAGGAAGTATAGTAGTCGGCCCCACCCGAATTTAGCATTTCCTTCCACCGTTCAATATTACTGTGAAATTTACAACTACTGCATAATATAAATTTTCGTCGAACTTATTTCCTTATATACACGTTTTTTGTGTATGCTTCAGATTTTTAATATTTTTCATAAACATACTTAATTGTGTATTTATTTATTGCACTCTATCATGGAAACTGGTTTCATTTCCATTTCATTCACTATGACATCTTGCTTGCATTGCTGCTCCTCCTCTTCCTTTTGTTTGCGATAATGTTCCCACTCATGATTCCTCAAATCAGCCTGATATTTAAAAGCTGCCGGACATTGTGTACAAATATAGGTATTTTCACCTATATGGGTTCGCTTGTGTTTGTTCAAATCGTTACTCTGAGCATAAGCTTTATCACAGTAATTACACTTGTACGGTTTCTCTCCTGTGTGGGTACGTAAATGTCGATTCAGGTTCATTAAACGGGGAAAACTGGAGAGAAAAAAAAACAAATGTTAAAGGTTTCAGTAGGACTTTTCACACTTTTTTTCGACTTACGCCATGGGACATTGATCGCATTTATAGGGCTTCTGACCGGTGTGTAAAACCTGATGTTGATGTAGCGTGTCGACTCGTGAAAATCGAGCTCCACACGTTGAACACACATGATTCTTTCCCTCCTGATGAGACATCAAATGAATGTAACGATCAGATGGGCATTTAAATCGTTTAGGACAATGTGGACAGCTGTAGTTTTTTTCATCGCCATGCCTCTGCATGTGTTGGCGGAGATTACTAGGCCTGTAGAATTTCTTACCGCATAAAGTGCAAAGATAATTTAAGTCTCCTGTGTGGATGCGCATGTGTTGTTTCATGGCAAATTTAAATGAAAATGCTAGAAGTTAAAAACATAAAATTATGGGAATTACGAAGCGTTAAAAGAATCGCATCGTCTACTCACATTTATCACAGAGTTCACATTTGAAGTTCTTTATGCCCATATGGCGATTTGTATGAATCTTCAGGTGTTCTTCTACCACAAATGTTTTATCACATTTGTCGCATTTGAAGGGGATGATTTCGGGATGCTTTTTACTCATATGCTGTGCCAAACCTCCAACGTTAGTGTAAGCCGACGGGCAGTAATTGCAGGTGTGTGATTTCTCTAAATTATCTTTTTTGTTTTCAGTCACTTTCGGTTTGGAGCTCTCTTCCGGATGATGTCTTTCTACATGTTTTTGTAACATGAAGGGATATTTAAAACGATCATTGCAAATGATGCAGACAAATCGATGGGCCGAAGTATGCTTTTTTATGTGACGCTCTAGTTGTTTCTCAAAGCGAAAACTGGCATTGCACTCTGTACAAGGATAGTTGGATGTTGCAGATTGTTTGGTTTTCAAGGGCTCCTGTTCGTTGTCTATATAATCTGCATCTTCATTATTTTCTTCATCCTCGTCATTTTCGGACAGCGAGTAATCACTGAAAGGAAAATATATTGTTGAATCGTGGGCGGAACAGAAGTTTAGTTACGAAATTGTCTCACCTGTCTTTGATCTCATTCATTGAGCCTGAAATGCGTGGTTTTTGTTTCATTTCTATATCATAAGATTCATTAGGTGTTTTTATTTTAGCTTTTCGCGAAGTTTTAAGTTCGTTGTGTTTACTACGTTTATGCTTTTGCAGCATATTGGCGGAGGAGAAATCTTTTGAGCAAATTTCACATCTGTTTTGGCTAAGTGTGGAAATCGGTTTACACTGATGTTTCGTCAGATGGTGGGCATATTTGAAACGTTTGTTGCAAATATTGCATTCCATTGGATTGGGTATATTGTCCGGGGAATTTTTCGCATCCTCTTTCCTAAAAAAATAAATTAGTAGAAATTAGACAATGTTCAGCAATGCACATTAATTTGGTAGTGGATTTGATTAATCTGAATATCCTGAACTTTTTTTTAAATTTCACTTGCAACTCCTTGAGTATCCCATAAAGTATATTGACTAATCATACAATACTTACGATCTAGCCATACCCTGTCTGTCTTTCTGTTCGTTTGGTATCTTTCAAGTCAAATGGTGTGAGATGTGTCGTTTAACGTTGTAATTGGAAGGAATCGTTTGAGAGTGAAAAATTGACCCATAACCAAGGATTGAAAATGGAAAGATAATATACACATACATACCTTCCCTCACATTCTTCGGCAAAATCTCGCATAATTAGGTCTTCATTTAACGGATGATCATTTTTCCTCAGAGAACTAAGGGGTACATTCTCTTCATCTTCGTAGTCGTCGTCATCATCATTTTCATTAGCACACTGCGTCTTCTCAGCTTCCTCGATAACTTTGTGACAACCACCAATGTGTCGCTGCAATAAATACATTGCTTTGTAAGGACAACAACATATATCGCAAGTGTAGAGTTGTATAGCGTTATGTTTCCCTCGTCCGCGGGTAGGCTGGGATTTACTTACCAAAGTTCCGTCACTTCCCACTGGTATTTCCCTATTATCATTATTGGACTGATTGGTGCTTCCTAATTGGATTTTGCTTTTAGCATTTGCCGTCTCGTCGTTCTCTAGTTTAATAGGATCTAAGTCGTCATCACATCGTTGTACACTATGCCTCATTTCTACATCAACTTCTGTCTCTTCATCCGTCGGCTCAATCGCCTTGTGTGATTCTTCCCAGATTTTATGCAGCTGCTCATTTGTGGCCAAAAACATTTCCTGAAATCTGTATGCGATCTGTAACTGGTCCATACAGGAATCGCAAATTTCCTGTGGCACAGGAAATTGTATAGTACTCTCCTGCTGGTGCATTGTTTTCTGGAGCATTTCCTCAAATCTGAGGCGGTACTCTTCAGAGATCTCATTTAAATTATGCAAATTATTCCTTTCGCACATGCACACGCGACAGACGCGGCCGTATAATTGTATTATGTGCATTTTATATTATTATTACTATTAAAATAATAAATTTTTGTGAACTTCTTTTTTCTTTAATACAACAAATTACTTTCTCTCTACCCAACCCTTAAAAAATGTAAACAATATTTAGTTATATCGATTGTAATTCGATAGCTCGACGAATAAAGATAAATCGGAATTTGAGCACAATATGTTTGCACAAACAACTGCATGAAAGCATGCCAGCAGGCCTGTTCGATTGGGCTTACTAGTTTACGATTAATATACTTGATAAGGTGGCATCATTGTTACCTAATGGTTTTTATTAAATGGATCAACCACAAAAATCCTAAGCGAGTAGTAAGCTACTTTCTTATTAAGCTAGTAAAATAGGAAACAATAGTTGGAGTTGGGCAAGGGACATTTTGTACAAATATTTTGTTGGTTTATAATGACCATTAATAGAAAAAGTCCAAGAAAATTAGTCTTTTCATGTTCAAACGGACTTGACAGTTAAAAGACCGTTCATATATATTAGGCTGGGTCGACGTCCATACTAATGGAAAAACAATTTCCAGTCACCCCACGAAAATAAAGTTGGGATTGTTTAATGATGATTTCAAAAATATTTCGTCCCTACTTCAAGCCGTCTGTGAGATAAACGCTCCTGAAAATACCCATAAAAATAATTTTTTTGTGCTGCATTTTTGTCAATTTTTTTTTCTAAAATAATAACCCTTGAAAGCACTTTAAATATAAATTTTGATTATTGTCTTAGAGTTACTTATTGGTCCAATTATTGGACCTTTATAGTAATTTTTTGTGTTTTTTCATAGTAGCAACTGAAAAATGTTTCATATTCGGTGTTAATATTTAATCAAAAATAAATAGCGGCAGTCAATACCTTTCGAATGATGCCTCAGCACTCATTAGTGTATAACGAGTTTGAAAATGTTGGCTCTGAAGATCCATCTCCTGTATTAAATTATTTTACAAACATGAAGTCAGTGACGTCATTTTTCGTTCGATATTCATCATTTAGGCATCATTCGAAAGGTATTGATTCCTTCTATTTATTTTTCATAAAAATGTTTTGTAATAAATATGAGTTTTTAGCTGTCACATTTAAAAACCACAAAAAATCAATATAAACGTCCAATAATACGACCAATGAGTTATACTAAGACAATAATACAAATTTTTATTTAAAGTTCCAAGGGTCTATTCAGAAAAAATTTTTGGACAAAAATCCAACATAAAAAAATTACACGGGAAAGACGCAGCTCACAGATTGCTCGACCCAGTGACGAAATAATTTGCAGATCATCATTAAACAATTCCAATCTTCATTTCTGGGAGGTGAACGCTGCAATTTATTTTCGTGACCCATCCTAATATATATATATATATGTTGATGGACTTGGTGTTTGAAAATGTACTCCATAGTGGTTGTGGCTGGAATATAAGATTCGGCCAAACTAAAATCATGTTTAGATGTTATTTTCTATCTGATTATAGAATAGTTATGTTATGCACCACGCACACCATGGAATATCAATATGAAATCTTCACAGCTTTTTAGGATATTTGAAAAGTATGCACAATGCTCCCAAAGACCCATGTCAATTAAATTTACCAAAGACTACTTTTTGTCCCAGACAGACGCTATGGATTTTATGGTGTGTCAATATCGAGGATATATCTACCTCAACTGTGGGCCATATGACTTTATTTAATATCTCTCATACATACGTTTTGACTTCTTGCCAATATAGAAAACAATCATTGCAAATATTATCGATCTAGTCATGGTGTTTGTCTGCCAGTTAACAATTGTTGTTGACTTTTTACTACTTAAACTGTGTCCAAACGAGAAAACTTCTTTTGCAGTTATTTTGAGAGATTTAAAGGTTCAATAAACCAATCCACCCCCCTTACGACATAACTTGAAATTGTTGAGTGCTACATTTGCAAAAATTATCCGCTTTAAAATCCCTTCTCAGCACTATGTAAATTCGATCAGCAACCTTAATCATCCAATATTGATTATAAATACAAAAGCTAAGCATTTTGTTTATACGGGCTCACACATCATCTACCAAAGAAAAAATCGTATAAAAACGTAAATCTATCAAAGCTAAAGCATCTAGTAGTGTTTCAAGTGTTTTACCAAAAAAAAAAATAGAAAATGAAAGTGTTCGCCGTTTTAATTTTGGCTCTAGTGGTGGCCCAGCAGGTAATACTGTTGCTGAAATTACTTAATTTTGTGAAGAAGAATACTTAAAAAAGTTTTAAATTATTACAGAGCTACGCTTCATCCTCCGAAGAAAATTCAAATTACCGCAATACTGCCAGAAGGACATGGCCAGTAAGTTATGAGAGTGAGTTATAAGAAAAACCCTATATTATAATGTACATATTTCAGAATTTCCCATTGGCCGGTTCCTTCAGCCAAGAAGACTCACGGGAGTCGCAATGGTCACCTAAATCTCAATTCCAAAGCAGAGGATCTCTTTTACCTTTAGTCCATTCGCTTCAGTCTAAAATTGAGCAACGTTTGGCTGGCTCTGCAGTGTTCTCCAATAATCAGCAGTACAAGCAAAGGCTTATCAAAGTAGCTGCTGAAAAATTGGAGAATTGCAAAAAGCCCAATGGCCTTGAATTGGATAGACAGTGCGTCGACCGTGCTACTGGCCAAGTAATGCAAATGATCGCTACGCTGGAAAATGTTAAAAATCGCCGCCAATCAGGCGCCCAAACGATGCCTTTATTTGATTATTGAGGAGACGAATTAATTAAATAGACCGTTGATGAAGGATCAAAAATTAGAATTTTTTATGTCATTTAACTTTTTTAAGTCTTTTTAAATAATAATACAATTTTTGAAGTATAAATCTAATGTCTTATTTATTTAGCGATTACTTTTTTCTACAATCTATTAAAATGTCTATAAAAAATGTACAAATCGATCCACATTTTATTTTAATTAGTGCGGAGGTATACTGTTTCATAGAATTAACATAAAAAATAATGGATATTGTTTGTTAATTTTTAAATGAGGACTACAAATGTTGCCAATATCTCCTTCAAATATCAATTGTTTAGCAATAACCGGAAAAAATATTTTATTTTATTTTTAATAGCTATCCACCCACAAAAATATTTTATTTAATTTTTAATAGCTATCCACCTACAATCTATTAAACTTTTTATGAAAATATCAATTGTTTAGCAACTGACGGCAAAAAAATATTTTATTTTTAATTGCTAGCATTCTAACGAAGAAAAAAATACCGATTAAAAAAATCTATGGATTATGGAAGTTAAATTTTTGTTTACTCCAAAAAAATATAGTTACCCCAACTATAACATAAATAATTGTAATGAATAATTTGCTATTATGAAATTATGAGAAATTTATTTCGCAATGAATTTAAATAACCAATGAAAATCGGAATAAAAAATACAAATCACACCAGAAAATGTTATAGGTAGCCCTTCGACAATATGTTTGCAAGCTTTGCACGGAGAGGTTCTGAACTTCGCTTTTGGTGTAAGTCAAGTGAGATTTTTTCAGTCTCAGTTTATAGTTTCTGCCTAATATCATAGGCTAAATGATATAATATATTTATCTGAAAAAATTTACATAATTAGATTTCAATTGTACAATAAATCTTCGCCCCAAATGTGCACTCTATTTTGTTGAATTGTCAAACTAGAATATGAGTAATTTAATATGAAGCCATCACACACATATTTTGGCTGTTCTGTCCGATTCTGATGAAATTTTTCAATTATGTATTTCTCTATAAGGCGAATAAACCTGCATTTCCAGATTTAAAAATATAAAAAAATTTAGAGACAAGTGCGGATCAAAAATAAAGATTTCTTGTCATAATGTAATTTTAAAAAAATTTTAACTTTTTTGTGGTATGAAATAAAAATATAATTTTTCTAATTTCAAAAAAATTTCTTCTAGTTTTACAGAAAATTTTCAAATCTTAAAAAAATATTTTTTTTTATTTTATAAACAAAAAATACACCTTCGTTTTTATGGTAAAATACATTGTATTAATAGTTAATAGTGTCTGAAACTCGAAATTAAAAATATTTATTACAAATAATTAAAATAACTTATATTAAGCTACCGTTAAAAAATGTTCTCGACTAAAATGAATCTTTGATTCGATATCCCAAAATATTTCAGCGTTATCGTTGTCAATTCGTGTCCATTAATAAATTATATTAAATATTTTTAATTGTTTATAGGGCTGTTTTTCATTAAGCCGGGATAACAAGCTGCGATAACAAAAACGTTAATAAAAATTTAATTTTTTGCTCAAAATAAAAACTTCTTTTTTAAAATTGTTGCCAAAAGCAATATCAATGTGTGTGTGAAAACAAAATTTTCAAAAAATATTTTGTGTTGACTTTATTGGACTTAGCCTCGATAACCATCATTTTGATTTACACTGGATAATTATCCAGGCTAAGACCAAAATTTTTAACACAAAATTATTTTTTCAAAATTTGTTTTCACACACACATTGATATTGCTTGTGGTGACAATTTTAAAAAATATTTTTTTATTTTCAGTGAAAATTTAACATTTTATTTAGATTTTTGTTATCGCAGCTTAGTTATCCAGTCTTAAAGAAAAACAGCATTTATGTTATAGTTTGGCTCAAGGTCCTTAATGAGTAAAAATTCGTAGTATTGTTTTTTACTTCGACTAATATCGTTAGTCATCTTCAGGGGATATTTAATTTTAAAATAGAGAAAACTGTGGCTGCCCTGTGTTGGTATTGAACTTTCACACAGGACAGACACAGTTTTCTCTATTTTAAATTTAAATATCCCCTGAAGATGACTAACGATGTTAGTCGAAATATTGGACAACAATGAATAAAAATTAAAAAAGAATACTACGCCTCTTTACTCATTAAGGACTTTGAGCCAATCTATAATATAAACAATTAAAATTATAAACATATTCAATATTTTTAATTTCGACAGCACTCACGTTTTTAATTGTTATGCCGGCTGTTGATATTTGATCTGTAGTCGGTGTTCACCCTCTACTGCTTAGCCGCCATGGTTCGGACTATGGTGTGTACGCTGTCCCTACGTTATGGGGACGTGGCTCTCTCGGTCGGAAGGGGCGGGTGTGAGAGGCGTTGGGACCGATTGATAAATAAATAAATAAAAATTAAAAAAAGAATACTACGCCTCTTTACTCATTAAGGACTTTGAGCCAATCTATAATATAAACAATTAAAATTATAAACATATTCAACATTTTTAATTTCGACAGCACTCACGTTTTTAATTGTTATGTCGGCTGTTGATATTTGATCTGTAGCCGGTGTCCACCCTCTACTGCTTAGCCGCCATAGTTCGGACTATGGTGTGTACGCTGTCCCTACGTTATGGGGACGTGGCTCTCTCGGTCGGAAGGGGCGGGTGTGAGAGGCGTTGGGACCGATTGATAAAGAGTAAGAACCAGAAACGCCATCATAAAACTTATGGAGCGTTCTTCTCACACTATTAAATATTAATAAAAATTATTTTACAAAAATCGAAGGCAGATTTTTTGGTTTATAAAATAAATGAAAAATATATATTATTAAGATTTGACAAAAAGAAGTTGCTTGAAGTTAGAAAAAGTTATCTTTTTACTTTTTATACCACAAAAAAGTTAGACATTTTTTAAAATTAATTAATTAAAAAACAAAAATGTCTTCAATTTCGTGTTTTTTGAAAATCTGGAAATTCAGATTTATTCCCCATATAGAAAAGTACATATTTGGAAAATTTCATCAATATCGGAGGGAAGAGACAAAATTTGTGTGATTGCTTAACATGAAATTACTCATATAGTTTTATCATATTCATAACCAAAGCTCGAAAAATATATTGTCCAACATTTTATGATAAAATTACCATATCTTCAGACATTTTGTACTTTTCGTAAATTTTCCTTACTACCTTTTCAATACTTTAATCATCAGATTTAAAAACGACACCCGTTCCTGTCTATGTATCACTTTGTTTAAATTATTTAAATATGAAAGTTGATCAGGTTATAACGAGTGCATAAATAAGTATGCATTAGAGATGAATGAAAATAATTTGTGTCATATTCATTCTCTTAGTTGACTATATTAAAATGGTTCATTCAGCATTTATCTTGTCAAATAAAAGACTTGCGATTGATATTTTCAGAATAGTGGATAATAACGAATTTTGCTCAGTGATTAAACATTATTTTTTGCGTGGAAGACCGCGAACGAAACCAAGGAAAAACTTGACAAATATTAAAGCACATCTGCTGCATCGTAAAAACTGTGCATCTATTTATCGATACGCTCTACTTTCTTTATAGTGATGTATATATTATACACATATAATTCGGCCTTTATTATTATCATTTTATGTTCGTCCTTCGTGCAGATGAATTCCTTGTTTACTAATATTTGTATTACCAATACAATACAAAATGTATGGAGAGATTGATATGGTTCGGAATGTGACTTCAACACCGACCAGTATACTAAATGTTTTACAAACCCATATCAAAGGGTATTGTTGTAGGCTTAAAAAGCAAAGCATAGTAAATTTTAAAGTTTTTCTCGGCGTTTAGTGGGTCAACATATATACAATATTGCATACATATGATTTTTGGTAACTGCTGTTGTTTAATAACGCCTCAGCATTTTTAAATACTCGTTCAATAATGCATAACACATACTGACTGTCTTCGGAGTTTTACTTCGTTGGCAATTTTCGTATGAAAATTTCTGTAGACACGACAAAACATTACGAAAAATGCACCTACAATTTTACTATAAAAGCCCAAATCTTCCCAATGGAAAACGTGTAGTTCTTTTTCAATATCCAAACAAAAAGTAACAATGAAATTATTCGCCGTTTTGGTTTTGACTTTGCTAGCTCAGGTAACTATTGTTCGCGCCCAAACGCATGTGTGTATATATTCGAAAAGTGTGTAATGTGCAAATTTGTAGGTCTACGTTTCATCCGGAGCATTTAATCCGGAGTACTCGGATGATTTTGACATTTTCACTAGAAAGACCCGGCCGGTAACTATAAACAAATTAAAATTTTACTTTTTATATCTATAAATTTATTTTAATTTACAAGTCTCAGAGCGATTCATCTCCTGAATCCTCCTCTGAGGAAAGATCTAATAACCCCAACATTGAGATGGATCTTATCAATGAATGGGATGACAACTTACGCTATACTCCTCGTTTGGCTGGTGCACAACAGTTCCAGAGCTCAGCCTCTCGTTTGCCCCAAGCTCAATCGTTCAAGACAAAAGTAAACCACCGTTTGGAGGGCTCTACTCCCCTTTCCAATAAGCCAGAATTGAAGAAAATGCTTATCAAGCTTGCCGATCAGAAATTGGAAAAATGCAAAACAGTCAGTGGACAAGAATTGGATAGACACTGTGTTGGTCGTGCAACAGGTCATATTATGCAATTGATTGCTGCTGTGGAAAATGCAAACGAAAACCAAAGACGTCAATTTCATCAATACAAATACTGAACCCCGATGAGTAAACAAAACGATTTAGAATGACTTTGAAAATGTTAAGGAAAACTCTTTAAATAATATGTATTGCGGCTTGTCTCTGTGTTTAAAACACATATGGTGTCAAATAAAATCATTTCATATTTTACTCTGCTGCATTTGTAATTTCGGATACACTTTAATTTAATAAAATGAGCGTAGAAGCTTATAAAAAAGAGGGTTGGTAGGTCTACAAAAAAAAGCGAACCAAAAACCAAACTCAAGACTCTCAGTCAGTATAATCTCTCTGACCTGAAATACATTAAAAAGTTTGTCACATTTTCTTGCCTGGTTTATCAGCAAATAAGCAAACCACAAGACGTTTATTTTAATATATTTTCAGGAATGTTAATAATAAGCTGTCTAATTAAGTACTATAACAAAAAAGTATAAATAGTATATTTTTTGTTCACATTTAAAAGACTTGAAAAAAATATTTAAAAAAAATATATTTGTTTGACACTTTGGATTTAGCTGCAAACAAAGTCACTTAATCAGAATATCGATCGAGGTTAAGTCTACAATATTAGCCGGTTTCTACTGTTTGTGATGTTTTTAATTTTAGTAAAAATTGACTATTTACTGTTTTTTTATCCGAGGATAATTTTTTATGTAACATGCACATATCATCAGACTTTTCATATTTTTTATATCTTTGAATTTCGTATTTTTAAATACTGAACCCAGCATCCTTGATTTGTATATTTATTGAGCTGCTGTCGTTGCCGTTTGTGATAGGTATTCCGTCGGTTTCTCCTTAGTTTGCTGATCTATTTTGAAATGTTCTGCATAATGTTGACGTAACTGCAATTGATATTTGAAAGCCTTGGGGCACTTATCACACATATAGGTGTTCTCGCCCACATGGCTTCTCAAGTGTTTGTTCAAATCTCCACTTTCGGCATAGGCCCGTTCGCAATACTTACACTTGTATGGCTTCTCTCCCGTATGGGTACGCATGTGGCGCCGCAAATGATAGAGTAAAGAAAATCTTTAACAAAGAAATGAAAATATGTATTATTTTTTAACCTAACTATCTGCCCTACACCGTCTTCACTCACGTCATATTGCACTCGTCGCATTTGTGTGGCCTTTTGCCCAAATGTAATCGTTTATGTTTTTGCAAAGTGTACGATCTTGTGAAGCGCGAGCCACAGACATCACATTCGTGCGATTTTATGCTTTGGTGAGTGTCTATGTGCTTTTTCAGGTCTGACCGGCAGTTGAAACGACTTGGACATTCGGGGCATTGATATTTCTTCAGGTCGGAATGCCGTTCCATGTGTTGGCGTAAATTACTGCCATTTCTGAAAGTTTTGCCACATTCCGGACACAGGTAGGGGCTTTCGCCACTATGCACTCGCATGTGCTCTTTGAGGGTGCTCATAAAACCAAATTCCTTTTCACAGATGACACAAACCAGATTTTTATTACCCTTGTGGCGATTCTGGTGCTCCACAAGGTGAGCATGTAAAACAAAAGTTTTGTCACACTCGTCGCATTTATGCTTTTCAGCATCGGGGTGCTTATTCGTTACGTGCTCCGTTAAAGTTTTCACCGACATAAACGTGCGCTGACAAAGTGTGCACGAGTAACTAGCAATGAAAGAATTGCGCGTGTGTATCTGTCGATGGGCCGATAGTGAAGTCTGTTTTTCGAAACGTCTTGGACAGTCGGGACACTTGAAACCCTCCTGCGAAGACATATCGTCAGGGCTTTTGTTTTTGTGCAACAATTTGTGGGTCTTCAAGTAGCTCGCTGTAGAAAAGCGGCATTTACAAATTTCACAGGCGTATGGCTTATCCAGCGAATGAACTGAACTGTGACGTTTCAGGCGGAAGGGACGATCAAATATTTTGCCACACACTTCACAGGGGTAGTTGCCATTTCTACGATTACTGCTATTGGGTCTGAAAGAGGTAAAAAATGTTATAGCTTTGCATAGGTCAGGAGGGAAATATATAGATAGCCTACTTTTCAATTTCCCCTATGCCCGTGTCCACAAAATCGACATTTTTGCCATGTTTGGGTTTACAGTCACGTTTCTTTTCCGGAATTTCGTCTCTAGAATAAATAATATATAAGCATGTTCACCTACGTATATTTCGAAGCTTACTTTAAGACCACAAAATCATCTTCGCTGTCCAGCCACTCTTCGTTGCCATCAAATTCGTAATCGTCGTTATCTAATTCAAATGTTTGGCTTGATTCAGCGACTTTCTTCTCCTCAACAAGCTGGTGCGCGGGGTGATCCATAACTTCTTTAGCATTGTCGGGACATAGAAGGGAGGATTTTCCATTCGCCTCTTTGTGTTTTCGCTTGTGGGCTCTGTATGTTTTCTCAGTGGTGAAACTGTAATTGCAAATATTACAAGTAAATGCCCGTTTTTTCGCATGCACAGAGCCGTGTACTTTCAAGCGCGACAGACGATCGAAAACTTTACCACAGTCTGTGCAGGGGTAGACTTTACTAGAGCTGAAATTGTACAGAGATGTGTATGAGTCGTTTTATATGAAATATTGACATTAAGAATAAACTCACTCGCCGCTGTGGCCTGCTGCTTTCAATGATACTCGTAATGTCCTCTCTTTTAAGACGTTAAGTGTTTCATTGCTGAAATAAACGTAAGTAAGACGGTATCTGGCTTAACTATAATCGAAAGATAATGTTAATGCCTCGTGCAGCTATATAAACATATATGTATGTAGAAAATGAGCTGTTTAGCTAGTAAGCCACATCGTTTTTTTACTTACCTTGTATCTGTATCGTCACTATCATCCATGCCATCCTTTACTACTTCTAACTCTCCCAATTCGTTGGCACTTGGCAGAGCTGTCACTTCCACACTACCAGCAGCATTCACATCCATTTCACACTCACCACGCTCAGCAACCTCTATTTCGATTTTCATCTCTAAACTTTCCTCTTCCATCAGTGGGTCCCAAATATGCTCTGGTTTCGAATCAGCCTCGAGAGGCGACAACGACAAACCCAGCAGACGACGAAGTTCTTTGTCTGTCTCTATACATAATTGCTGAAACCGATGGCAAGTCAGCAATTTATCCACGCACAACTGACAAACAGAATGGGATAATTGGTTCTCCTCCTTGATGTGAATTTGTGGCACTATTCCATCCACCATCTCCAAAATTGGGCCGCCTTCTATATAATCGTATAGTTGATAATATTTGCTGCTGTTGTCCGCTTTCATACAGGTGCGGCAATTTGCTGTTAAGTCCGAAGACATCTTTGCTAAGTTATCTAAATCTGAAACAGAATTTTGTTTGAACAAAATTTGTTTATTTTTTATTTTCCGATGTAAACAAAAAATTGTTTTGACGTTTATGGCCCCAATGAACTGCTTTATCGACAGTATATGATAATAGCGTTATTTTCTTAGCAATACAATTAAAATAAAAAGCGCCAGCAGCCGCGAAAGCGCTGTTTACACTTTAAGATTTATTGTACAACTTGAAAATAGATTATGACGAAAACAAATTTAGCATTTTTCGTAAATAAATTTTATGTGTACCTTAGGACTTAGATCTACTAATGCCCAGCCCAAATTAATTTAGATTAATTATTAAAAAGAATACTTATTTACTAGAGAAATACATACCATTTATGCAATCAAAATTGTCTGCATGGATTTAGGTTGGACTCTAATAATGAGTATGAGCGCCAGACATCATGATTACTTCTTCAAACCATCCTGCCATGTAATCAATTATGTTTGTAAGCTGTGAAGTGGGTATTCCACATCAAATTTTATTTATTAAGACTGAAATTGGCTAATTAAGACCGCGAATTGGCTAAATTCGGCTCTTAGCTCATGAGATATGGTTTCTCAAACTTTAATAAACGTTTGCTTTCGCTTCTGAATCAGAGTCAACTACTGATGATTAGATGCGTCAATCCATATGAGAAAAAACAATGTTAGCTCTTAGGAGGAATGTCATAGATTCCGTTCGGAATTAATTTGATTCCGTTGTAAAATTCCTCGCGTTTTTGTTTTACCTTCTAAAGATTCCGTTAGATTTTGTAAACACTTGTGTATGTATTAGTAAATATAAAATTGATTTATTTTAACTTTAGTAGTTAATAAGTAGTATTCTCTATACATTTTATTTGGTTTCAAAGTAAAACTATATAATCTTTCAAAAAATGTTGCATCTTCTTTTATATAAGAAAGATGCTACGCGAAGAAAAACGTAGAATTTTTCGACACAGGCGTAAATTAAAAAAAAAATCACCAATGTGTGCCCGATACTTAAACGATTCATTTGTCTCCAGACATCTACTTGAGTTCGTTTGCACTCTTGGGGTTTCTTTGCTACTGAAACGGACTGCTTTTGCGCTAATATCTACCTTGAGCTTTTTTTTCTTTTCTATAGTGCACCGAATAATAATGTTTCCTGGATATTTAAAGATTTTTCAAATCTCTACTTTTAACGCCACACTTGAACCTAGACGAGCAAATCTGAAATGAGGAAAAAGATATGTTACAATTACGATATGTTACAATTGTCACATTTGCAAAACTGAGTGTCATTGAGTCATTTTACTCCCAGGTTCCTATGCCAAAAGAGAACTCACAGCTCGACAGGATCATTGCATTTTAGCTTCTTTCGTGATAGCAGTTGGTATTTGATGATGTTTAAAATGTGAGTTATTGTTTTTGAAAGATGATAATAGTCTTGATCTTGATTCATGTGTTACATTTTATGAATAGCAGCAAGAAATATTTTGGACGTTGAACATTAAAGAGCAGATTTGAAAATTCTTCGTTACTTTCCCAACTACTCTGAAGATTTTAGTTCCCGTATGCCATAATGTATAGTTGATAATGAGACTGATATATTTTCCTCTTCGAGTAATTTTTCCCGTATACTTTTCATAGTAATTTTGGGATTATTCTCAACAAACATTTCAATTCGCTCCAATATGTCTGGTGTTAGTTTCGGACGCTTCCCACCACGTTTCCGCTCCACTAAAATATCACCATTTTTCTTGTAACGCGCTATTATTGTTTTAGCTGTGTTTAAATTGATCGATGCCAATTGAGCAGCATTCGAGAGGGTTCTACCTTCCTCGTATAATTGGACAAGAAGTAGTTTTGTGTCTTTTGTAACTTTTGCATAGTGTTCGATTCGTTTTCGAGCATTAGTAGTTACTCGTGTGTCAGTATGCTCTTCTGTTTCTACGCTGTTTGGGCAATTTTTGTTGTCCGCAGCATTAGACAGAAATGTTTTTCGTCTCTTGGCAGTGTCCTCTGGTGATACGCTTTAATAAATTAAATAAAAAATGAATTTGAGAAAATATTTATAAATGAAGAAATGTAAATTAACGTTGTAAATCAAGCAATTGTAATAGGCATGCTACAGAGATCTTACGAAAACGATTTAATTCACTTTTTCAAAATCGAAAGGATTCTTCAGTTTTAGGTAGGCGGTTAGACATATAGTAAAATAAATGTGATAAACATAAGTTTCGAGAAAAGTCAATTAAAACAATTTTAGTTAGTAATTAAAAAAAATCGACATGTTTTTTAAAGTTTCTTAGAGAAGCCAACATCGTTTTCGTTCTCACTTTCGACTGTTTTTAAATTCTGTTGGTGGCCGTACCGTTTTGAATTAAAATACCTGAATCCGACAACATTTACTTGTATTCCTTTTTGCGGGTTTGCAGATTTCTGTTTAATTTTTTTTTCCACAAATTATATTCAGAAAGAAGACAGAAAACATAAATTTCCTGCAAATGTTGTCAAATTCAAATAGTCTCAGGGGGGCATATTCGAAAATCAAATTCACACTTAACATCTTCCGCCTAATTACTTATTTTACCTGCAATCTGTATCATAATCATTCGGCCTCTGTTCAGCTTCAAATCTCATGTCGACCACCGTATAATACCTTGAACAATCAGATACTTCCTCATCCTCTACTTCGGATTTCATTGTTACAGCCGTTTCTCCTACTGCAGTTTCGCAAAGATTTGTCATTTCCTTTTGGTTCATCAGAAGACTGTGCAGTGTATCATTGGTGTATATGCATAACTTTTGGAACTTGAAACCAGTTATCAATTTATCCACACAAGACTGGCAAATAAAAGGAGAAAAGTGGTTGCTCTCACTCTCCGCCTTGACATCTATCTGTGGCACAATGTGTTGCAACATTTCCACAATTCTATAGTTGTCCTCCATAAAATCGAGAAGTTGATAATATTTAGTGCCCACCTTCATGCAGGTGCGGCACATCGTTGTTACATCCAAAGACATTTCGTTAAATTATCAGAATAGAACATAAAATTGTGGTTTAAGGATATCAAGAAATCAATCACCCCTTGTGACAATTATGCTTAGTGTCTATTCACAGTGGGTATATGGTACGGTTGTATCGACAGATATTAAGCCTGCTTCTTCTTCAACCACCACCCTCAAAATCAAATGCGGGTGGTGGTGGTTAATTTGAATTTGCAATGGTGGTTGGTGTTTCTATTGTTGTTTTCAGTTGTTCGCCCTCATCGGAACCCCCTTTTTCAGACTGCTTCAGTTGCTGTTGGCCCATTTTGAAATGAGCTGTAAGATGCTCGCGCAATTCCGAATGGTATTTAAAAGCCATCGGACATTGGGTACACAGATAGGTCTTCTCACCCAGATGAGTTCTCAAATGTTTGGTCAAATCGCCACCTACGGTATAGGCCCGTTCGCAATATTTGCACTTGTATGGCTTCTCTCCCGTATGGGTACGCATGTGGCGCTTCAAATGGTATACAATAGCAAAACTGTAATTATAGAATGTAATTATAGGATAGTATAATATTGTATATAAGGGCAATGTTTAAAAAAAACTCACGCTTTGCTACATTGATCACATTTGAATTTCTTTTCTCCTGAATGCAGTCGTTTATGTTCTTGCAGAGAATAGGCTCTGGTAAAGCGGAAACCACAAATATCACAAACGTGAGGTTTCAAATTCGTGTGGGTCGCTGTATGTTTTCTTAGATCTGAGCCACACTTGAAACGCCCTGGACATTCGGGACATTGGAAACTCGGCACACCAGAATGTCTTGTCATGTGTTCGCTTAAATTACTTGAGCTTCTAAATGTTTTTCCACATTGCGGACAGAGGTAGGGTCTCTCTCCGCTATGACTACGCATGTGTTTTTCTAGAGAACTTTTGAATTTGAAATCTTTTTCACATATATCGCAGAACAGATTTCTATTGCCTTTATGTCGTTTCAGATGCTTCGTAAGATGTACTTGTAGTACAAAAGTCTCATCACACTGATTACAGGCATGTTTTTGTGCTTCGGGATGTTCGCTAGTAATATGCTTTATCAGGGATTTCGAAGACATGAAGGAGTTTTTGTCAGGGCAGATCGGGCAGATATCATTGTTAGCACTGTAAGCTGACGTGTGTGACTTACGATGGACCTTTAACGCGTACTGTTTGTCGAAGCTACTTGGACATTCGGGACATTTGAATTCGTCTGTAGATGGTTGTGTTGATGAAGACTCGTTGCTTTGGTTTTTGTGTTTCATTTTGTGAGCTTTTAGATATTTCGCCGAAAAAAAGCGACGTTTACAAATTTCACAAGCATGTGGTTTATCGAGTGAATGTACTGAACTGTGGCGTTTCAAGCGAAAAAGGCGATCGAATACCATGCCGCAGACATCACAGGGAAACTTGCCACTACCACTCCGTAGATTACTAACATTTGATCTAGCAAAACGAGATAAAAATATAAATTATTCCATAATACGGCGGTAATGTATACTGCTGCATACTCGTCTGCTATGTCATCATCATCCGACTTGGTTTTAGTGGAGGCTTTCTTTCCTTCATCTCTGGAATAAATAGGCTTGGTTAAAAGGAATGATTTAAAAATCTGTGTCCTCTGCAACTTACACCACATCTACGGGATCATCTTTGTTGTGCAACAGCTCTCCATTGTCACTAAAATCATCGATGGGCTCTTCAAATATTTGTGGCGAAACTTCGATTTTCTCGGGAACATTATTTGTTTCCGTTTCTTTAATTTCCATCTCATTTTTCTCAAGTAGCTTATCCGTTTTAGAATTAATAGAATCGTTCCCTTTGTGTCTCTGCTTATGAACTTCCATAGTTTTTTCCCTTGCACAGCTATATTTACAAATGTTACAGGAAAATGACCGTTTCTTGGCCTGATGTACGGAGCGGCGGTGTTCTTTCAAACGTGACATACGATTGAAATTTTCTCCACATTCCGGGCAGCAAAATTCGGAACTGTTAGCAGTCTTTTTACTGTTACTAAAATGTTTTTCAAAAGCGTATATAGTTGAGAAACTTTGAATAATAGGCGATACTTACTTCATATCATAGTTCCCAATATTTAAGGATATTCGCAATTTCCTTTCTCTGAGAACACTAAGCTTTTCATTGCTGAATATTTAATAAATAATAGAAATGTATTAGAAAAATGGTAGTGTCAGATGTAATGTAGAAGGAAAAAAGCCATAGCATCATTCCATTTTCGAACATTACCTAGAATCTGTATCACTGCCATCAGACCCAACCCCGTCTTCAGCCACCAAGTCGTTGTCACACTTTAGTATCACTTCCACTTTATTCGGATTCACCACACACTCATTACCACCACCTCCCGTATCCTCTACTTCTTCGACCTTCATAGCCAAGCGTTCATCTTCCATCAGAGGGTCCCACATATGCTCAGGTTTTAAATCTGATTCGAGAGGCGACAAACTCATCAATCGGCGCAGCTGATTGTCGGTTTCAATGCACAGCCTTTGGAACTTATAGCCTGTTAGTAATTTATCAATACATAGCTGACAAATTAAAGGAGAAAATTGACTCTCCTCTTTGATGTGTATCTGTGGCACAATTCCATCCAGCATTTCCAATATTTTATGGTTGTCCTCTATGTAATCATCGTGAAGCTGATAGTATTTAGTGCCCTCATTCAGGCAAGTACGACATTTAGTCATCGTTAAGTTCAATGACATCTTGTTGTTTTATTTAAAAACTTTTATTTTATCCCATGTAAAAACTGACCGATTATTTTTTATGGACATCAACAAAAGTACTTATTCTGACAGATACAAAATAACAATTAACAATAGGTTGTGAACGGTTTTATCGACGAACATTGCACTGCATCTGTTAACTTTAAATTAGGACTATTAAGGCCTCTGCACACCAAAGCAATGAACGGACGTGGAGATTAATATCCGTGGCCCCAAGATCTGTCTATATTTTTTCTTCTTTCCAAAAATATACTCAGATATACTCTTGTCCGGCAAATAATAAGTAGAAATCGAAACAGAACTCACTTTGACGTCTGCAGTAGTTTTTTTATTTAGAAAGCGTTGGCTTTTAAAAGGGTTTTTTTAAAAGGGTGTGATAGGAAGGGTGTGATAGAAAAAAGTGTATTGGAAACACACAAGTTAAAAAAATAATAATAAATAATACATTAGAATGTCTGTTATGTTTTAGTTTTTTTTACTTCTTTCGAAGGAAATTTTGGCTTTTGGTAAAGGAAAGTCATATAATAATATAAGTGCGACTTTATTTTCTGGCAGTCAGTGTATATGTTTAGATTTATTTGCTCTAATGCTAATCTAAACCGTGCCGCTCAAATCTGAACTTAGTACATAATTATTTTTGTTTGTTAAGTATAGATTCCCGAAAATAATATATCTTCCAAGCAAACTATGTAATTGTGTAAATGAAAACGCATCACTGCACTGCATCGCGTTTATTTGCCTATCATTCAACTCACAAATTAAATTTATTATGAATTTTTCCATTGCTATTGTTTTTTTGTTTGTAAATTTTAGAATCTGATGTAATGCCGTGATGCCCCTATATGTTAATACCTGAATAATATATGACGGTTTCTTAGCCGTGTAGAAATATAATCAAATATTTAATGCTAATCTAAACCATGCCGCTCAAATGCGAACTTAGTTCATTAGTATTTTTGTTTGTTAAGTTTAGATTCCCGAAAATAATATCTCTTCCAGGCAAACTATGTAATTGTGTAAATGAATAAATAAAATAAATGAAATTTATGTTAAAATTAATATTTATTATGCTCGTAAAATCAATTTGAGCTCAATAATAGCAATTAAAAAAAATTATAAAATCCAAAACAATGTAATATGTACTTCGCAGTCATAGATGCCATTTAACTTTTATATGTAGTGTGTATATTTACTGACGGTTATAAAAATAGTTCATTACCATGCTTTGGTCATATTGCACAGTAGTTTGTTGTGGTGGTTTTTCAGGGACTTCAGGAATCTTATTCTGGACAACAGGAGCAGCTACTACTACTGCCGGGGTTGGTTTCTTTTTGCTTCGCAAAAATGTTATGTTAAATTCGTCCTTGAATATTCTATAAAATAGGGTATAATTTCCGCCCGTCACCTTCTTCTCTTCACAATCGGCGAGAAACTCTTTATGGATATCGGAAATTGTTTTATTTCCCTCAATGAAGTGTTTTGTTGTATTTGAACGACTGGAATGGCTTTCAATTTTTGAAATCGATGTAATATACTGTCTGACGCGATCTTTGATACTTTCGTCCAGTCGCGTGTGGTTACCGTGTTTCCCTCGTTTATCTTCCTCTAAAATAGTATCGGCAACTTTGTGTTTTTTCTCCACCACAGTACGTATATTGCGATCATTTATGTCCAATGTATTCATAAAGAATAGTTTGCATACGCGATATTTTTTATCGGCCAAACGGAAATAGTAAGCGTTGTTCATAATTCTGGGCTTTCGAAGACTATCCGTACGAATATAGCGATACTTTGGCATAATTGGTTCAATATTATTGGCAATATACTGGCGTTGTCTCTCGAGATTTCCCAAGCCCCAGAATGCTGAAAATATCCTCTTTCTCTCTTCTTCAGTTAATTGAGTGGTACATTTTAGTTTGCACGTTTCTGCACATGGAGCTTTAATTTTTCTTTCGCTTCTTACTTTTTTGTCGGGCGTATGTGATACATATGATTTGCCACAGTTTCTAGCAATTTTAAGTACATTCTTTTTCCAGGCGTTTTCTTTTCTACAGCGTTTTCTCTCCTTTTGAGGACTTGTGGATGCTCCCGTGGCATTGGCCGTTTCGTTGCTAGAATAAATGAATATATGAATGAGTACATGTTAATGTTTGTGTTTTTAGAGCTTACTTCAAAACAGTCGAATCTACTTTTGGATCCAACCACTGCTGGGCGCTAGAATAAATATCTTCGACTGGTTTTTCAAATGTTTGTGGCGGAGTTTCAATTTCAATTTTATCCTTATCAAGTTTAGTTTCGGATTCTATAGTTTCCTTTTGTTTATTCACAACAGCTGCAGAATTTCCATAATCCCGACAACGGAAGTTCGTTTTGTGTTTCTTCTTATGGGTTTTGTAAACTTTTTCTGTTGTGAAAGTAATATTGCAAATGGAGCATGCAAACCGGCGTTTCTTCTTGGTATGTACTGAGCTATGAGATTTCAAACGTGACATACGATCGAAACTTTTCCCACAGTCATTGCAGGTATATTTGGAACTACATGGCTTGTTGCTGGAAATAAATTGTTTCGAAAATCTTAATCATTAAGTTGTTGTGTTATGTGTTTGTTTGCAAATTAGATCCATCAAATTACAAAGGGGCGTACATTATTGTCTACGTTAACCATTCTACAGCAATGATCTAAGTTTACTTATGTTATTTCCATTTTGAGGAAATAGGAAAAGTGGTATACAAAATTAGTTGATAAACTTTTTTAATGAAACCTGTAGCCCCCTACACTTGCATCCTATTTTTTACTTTACCTACAATCTGTTCCATCTACTTCGGTTCCTTCTGTATTGTTGTTGGCCGTCGTTGTCTCTTTCACAGTACCAGTATTCATTTGACAAACACTTGCCTCTTCTGGCAATGGGTCTGCTTTCATGTAATTGGCCGTCGTTGTCACTTCCACGGTGCCAGTATTCAGTTCACAACCACTTGCCTCTTCCGACAATGGGTCTGCCTTCATGTAAACATCGAGCGGTGCCACGCCCAACTGGCGACGAAGATGGTTGTCGGTTTCAATGCACAGCCGTTGGAACTTGTAGCCCGTTAGCAATTTATCCACACACAGCTGACAGATAAGGTGGGAAAATTGACTTTCTTCCTTGATGTGTATCTGGGGTACAACCACGTCCAACATTTCCAAAATTCTATGGTTGTCCTCTATATAATCGTACAATTGATAGAAGTTGAACAGTTGATTCATGCAGGTTCGACATTTGGTAACTGTTAAATCCGATGCCATCGTGCAAAGTTAATAAACGCTAGGCGTTTTACTCTTGTAAGTATTTTCTTATTTACTTTATTAATGATCTACGAGAAACTTCATCTAAATTGGTTTTGACATTTGTGGGTTCAAAAGTAACAATTAACAATAAGTAGAGTACAGTTTTATCGACGGATAATTTTATACTTCAACCTAATCAACAGCGCTGGCGACGAAGGACGCATAAAACATTTCTATTCTAAAGGACTGTTTACACATGAAGATTTAATGTACAACTTTGGATTTGCTTATAGTTCTGTAAATTATTTTTTATCAGAAAATGCTCAAACAATCCCGGACGAACAAATAATTAGTCAAACCAAAAATATTTTTGTTTTAAAACTAACTTTTATTTTAAAAAATCACATTTGCATTAAAAATTGAATACGAAAAAACCGTGGAAGTCAGAACAGACCGGTATATTAATGTTATTACATTTTAATATTTCTGGGCTTCTTTAAATAAATATATATCTAAAACAATTTACATCCACAAATTATAAATGTCGTTGCTCCTAATCTAAATATATGCATGCATCATCTTAAAGGCTTCTTTTGATATACTATGATAAATTCTCATTGAAAAAATATAAAACTCCTTAACTAAGGAATGCTAAATTCTATAGCTAATTAGCGTTAGTGTGACATACTTATCGAAAACGCATCACTGTAGTGCATCAGATTCATTTGGACTACCATCCAAATCACAAATTGATTTTTTATGAATTTTTCCATTTGAATTGTTTTCACGTTTGTAATGACAAATGGAAAAATCATAATAAATTTATGGGTCTTTTCGAAAACGCATCTCTGCATTGGTATTGTTTTTATGTTTTGTAATCACAAGTGGGAAAATTCATAATAAATTTTATTTGTGAATTGGATGATACATGAGAAATATATGACGGTGTCTTAGCAGTGTGGAAATTTTAAATATTTAATCAAGCTCCGTAAATGTATTTTTCATCTTTGCCCCCTAAAGTTTTGTAATCATAAAAATTACCAATTACGACAGTGTTATGCTTAAAAACTTTAATTTATTCTATACAAAAAAATTGTAAAAAAGAATTATTATTAATGGATATTAACAAAGAAAAAACAAAATGCTTTTGACGCGCTTAAGCTTCGAGTACAAATTAGCATTAGCTAATGTCCGGATTTAGCGACAGACAATATGAAGACAGTGGTCCTTTTCTTAACGTTAAACAAGGATTATTGTTTATGTTGTGTGTGTGTGTGTCTAAAGTCAGCCGTCCACCAAATTCATTGCTGGTGGTGGTTGGGTGATGGGTATAATGATTGTGGGTGGAGGCTGATTTGTAATGGATATATTGATGGGTGGATGATGCTGTTGTTGCTCCTGTTGATGGTGCTGCTGGTGTAGTTCATGTTCATGTTGTTCTGGCTCCTGGTGGTGCTCCTCCTGTTGCTGTGTTTGCTCCATTTGTTGGACATCATCGGACATCTTTTGTGCTTCCTGCAATAGCTGCTGGGCCATTTTGTAATGTTCTGATAGATGCTGCCGCAATTCCGATTGATATTTGAAAGCCATGGGACACTGGTCACACATATAGGTGTTCTCACCCACATGCGTTCTCAGGTGTTTGGTCAAATCTCCACTTTCGGCATAGGCACGATCACAGTATTTGCACTTGTATGGCTTCTCTCCCGTATGGGTACGCATGTGGCGCCTCAAGTGGTAAATTATAGCAAAGCTGTAAGGGAAGATGAAACAAATTTGCAATTTGAAGTACGTAGTAATATAATAAATAGAAATTTTACTCACGTCATGCTACACTGATCACATTTGAACGGTCGCTCTCCGGAATGCAATAGTTTGTGCTTCTGCAGCGAATAGGCCCGCGTAAAGCGGGAACCACAAACATCGCAAACATGCGGTTTGGAATTTGTGTGGGTTGAGGTGTGTTTTATAAGATCTGAGCGGCAGTTGAAACGACTGGGACATTCGGGACATTGGTATTTCTTGAGACCGAAATGGCGCTCCATATGCTGACGCAGGTTGCTGGCACTTCTAAATGTTTTTCCACATTGTGGACAGAGATATGGACTCTCGCCACTGTGTGTGCGCATGTGTTCTTTGAGCGTATTCGTATAACCGAATTCCTTTTCACATATGAGACAGACCAGGTTTTTATTTCCCTTGTGACGATTTAAATGCTCCAGCAAATGGGCGTGCAGGACAAACGTTTTGTCGCATTGGTCACACTTATGCTTCTCCACTTCAGGATGTTTATTCGATATGTGCTCCGTAAGCGAACGTATCGACATAAAGTTACGCTGACACACAGTGCAGGGGTAATTAGCTTCCGAAGCATTTCGCGTGTGTATTTGACGATGAGCCGATAGAGAAGCCTGCTTCTCAAAGCGTCGCGGACAGTCGGGGCATTTGAAGCCATCTGGTCGTGATTGTGAAGAAAAATTACCACCGGCCTCGTTTTCATGTTGGATCATGTGTATTTTTAGTAAATTGGTAGTGGCAAAGCGATATTTGCAAACTTCGCAAGCGTGCGGCCTTTCGAGAGAATGCACCGAACTGTGGCGTTTCAGGCGATAAGGACGATCGAATATTTTGCCACACACCTCGCAGGGATAGTTGCCATTTCGGCGATTTCGACTGTTGGGTCTAAAAGATTGCAAAAACATAGTGATGTTAAATTTCAAAGTATCGAAGTATGGATTTGTATATACTTACTTTTCTATTTCCCCTATGCCCGTGTCCACAAAATCAAGATTTTGTCCGTGTCTGGGTTTACTGGGGCTATCTTTTTCAGATGTGTCATTTCTGTAAATTCATGCAAGACATTAAATAACTTCATGACATGACATTAAATAACGTATATTTACAACTTACTCGGAATCCTCGTCATACTCATAATCGTGATCGAACCATTCACCGTTGTCATCATAGTCTTCGGGCTCTTCGTATATCTGCGGTGTAACATCAATTTCGTGTTTGACGACAACGTCGTTGTTCAGCGATGTTTCACAAGTGTCATTTTGTTCATTCTCCTCCGTCTCCACATAAGGCTCTTGTTCCTCGTGATGCAATTCTAAATGATTCTCATTTCGGACTGCAATATCTTCGGCATTCTCTTTTATGTCCAACTCGTTTGGCTCACTACTTTCTTCCTCCTCTTTGCTTTTGTCCAATTTTGCCTTTGTTTTAGTCTTTTTCTTTGAATGTATTTGACTGTGTTGTATTAGCGAAGCTTTCTTTTCGAAACTCTTTGGACAATCGGGACATTGAAATTCATGAAAATTGCCACCTTCCATTCCTTCTTTTTCGTGTAACAGCATGTGGGTTCGGTAAGTTTTCTCAGCGGCAAAACTGTACTTACAGATATCGCAGGGAAAGGCGCGTTTTTTGGCATGTACGGCTCCATGTCTTTTCAAACGATACAGACGATCAAATACTTTGCCACATTCGGGACAGGGAAATACGGAATTGGAATTGCGGCGGGACTTCTTGGGTGACCTAAGTTAATTAACAAAGAAAAATACAATTTGTTTGGTTGGACATAATGAAATATGACTGTAATTACTTTTCAGATCCTCCTGGTAGTTTAAAAGATTTTCTTAGTTTCCTTTCTTTTAAAACTGAAAGCTTCTCGTTGCTGAAATGTAAGATAAATATGCGATTACATTTAGCTCTAGAAAGAATGTTTTGCAATTTTTGTTCGAGTGCATTGTTTCGCTGCAAGCAAGAGATGTATCAAATTGCGGCAGTCGATATTGTCGGAATCGAAATTTCAACATAAATCATAATATTGAAAAACGTTATGTCGATTTTATTTAAAAACGACGATTCATTAAGCTTAACTCGATTTCTGGTGCCAAATTTGAATGGGATCTGATTTTGATCGATTTAAGTTAGATTTCGCTTGCACTCTGAAATGCCTATTAGATCACGTATATCGTATATCATGTATAATGTATATCGTTCATTGATTGTAGATTTATGTGTGACGAATATTTTTTTAATTAAATTTGTAGGAATACTCATATCTGCTCAAAAACCGTATATCTCCTTATATTGATTTACAGGATCTCTATAAATGAATAGCTCCATGTCCGTTGTTAGTAACAAATTTCACTTTTATTCGAAAGAAAATTGCAAAAACGTTGTGATTTTTATTGTTGTTTATCTTTACCTAGAATCTGTATCACTTCCATCCGTTGCCTCACCACCCACATCTACACCTCCACCGCCATCCCATTCCACATCTGCTTTCAACGTCACCTCTAATTCATGCGGATTTATTTCGCATTCAAAATGCTCATTATCTTCCGTTTCTTGCTTCATCTTAAACGCCGCTTCCTCACCACCGGTCAAGGGATCCAATATTTTAACCAAATTCGGTTCCACTTCAGACACCTCCACCTCAGACTGCTGCATTAACTGCAGGCGGCGGTCGGTTTCAATGCATAGCTGTTGGAACTTATAGCTTTCGAGTAATTTATTCACACACGACTGGCAAACTAAATGGGAAAAGTGGCTCTCCTCCTTGATGTGAATTTGTGGCACTATTCCATCCACCATCTCCAAAATATGGTCGCCCTCTATATAATCGTATAGTTGATAATATTTTCCGCTATTGTCTGCATTCATGCAGGTGCGGCAATTTGCTGTTAAGTCCGAAGACATCTTGTTATATTATCTAGCTCTGGAAACAAAATTATGTTTTAAACTTTGTTTATTCCAAGCAGAAGTACATTTTTTTTGTTATTTTTCCCGATATAAACAAAAAGATTTTTGACGTTTATTCCCCCTAATCAACGAACGGCGCTATCGACAGATATATCCTTATAAGCGAAGCCATTTTTGTTGAGATTTCCAAATAAAAAGGATACGCTTAAAACCGTTTAAAATGTATTTAAGTCAAATATTTATCAAAAATTCTGGATATCAATAAAAAAATATTGCAACTATTTCCGATTTTGACATTTGCGAGTGAAATGAACAATTCACAATGGCGGCAAAGAAACGCCACTACCGACAAACAATAACAAAACTGCTTCTTCTCACAACATTCACATGGGATTAACAGCACATATGTGTGCTGTGACATTTGAACAGCTGTAATTGTATTACCAAATAAATTGTATTTACGAAACCAGATTTCTTCAGGACTAAAGACTTCTTTCATAAGTAATTAAAATATTAAATATGTATTAAGGTCATCGAATTATTGAAGCAGAGTGAAGCGAAAAAACAACAAACTTATTTATCCAATTCATAGTTTTCTTTTACACAATGAATCTAATTAGAAATTTCCGCACAAAATTAATAAAAGATCAATTCCAACGTGGGTGTCTATTGTCATCATATCGAAACCAAACAACATCGACGACTTCCAGTTCCACAGAAGACGGCACCACACATTTCGGCTTCCAAACTGTAAAGGAGAGTGAAAAGGAGCAAAAGGGTAACACACATACTTTATGGCTTATATCTAGTTTGGAGCTGATATGTTTCAAAATTTTACCAGTTGTATCAATTGGATAAATTATCTATATAAATTCGAATTTTCTCAGTATGAAATGGAAATTCTCAATCAGGGTTTCATAGAATCCATTGTTGGGATCGGAATTAAAATCTGCCAAAAATTCGGTTTGTTGGTTGTTGCCAAGGCGTATTTATACAGGTGGTAGCAGCAGAGCAAAAACAAACTCGGCAACAACAAAACACAAGTAATTTTTTGAATGGTGAGTTTCGATTACTTTTGAATGAAAAAAAATTTCAGTCAGCTGGGCTCCTGCCTGTATAAATAAGCCTTGGTTGTTGCAGATTCCAAGTCGAAATTGCTCATTTGCCGGAATTGAGAACCAATTTCGATACGAATTGGTGCCATGAAAATAGTGCTGTTTTTCATTAAGAATGGATAACTAAGCTGCGATAATAAAAATCTAAATTTCACTCAAAATAAAAAATTCGTTTTTAAAATTGTCGTCAACAGAAATATCAATGTGTGTGTGTGAAAACAAATTTTGAAAAAATAATTTAGTGTTAAAAATTTTGGAATTAGCCTGGATAATTATCCAGTGTAAGTCAAATTTATGGTTATCGAGGCTAAGTCTAAAAAAGTCAACACAAAATATTTTTTCAAAATTTGTTTAGATACAAATATGTGTATTGTAGTTGGCGACAATGTGAAAAAATAATTTTTTGAGCAAAAAATTAAATTTTTATTAAAGTTTTTGTTATCGCAGCTTGTTATCCCGATTTAAAGAAAAACAGTCCTTTTGTCATGTGTTTTCCTTGTTTCCAACCCGACGTCAATTTTAATTCAGATTCCGACAACAATTGGATTATATGACACCCCTGAATAAATTTAATTGAAATTTTCTAAATTTGAAATAAAATGTGTCGTTTCGGTGGTAATTTTATTAAATTTTCTCAATTTGAATAGGAAATTCTCAATTTAAATTGCAATTTTCTAAATAAAAAATATAATTTTTCTAAATTCTCATTTTATTCTATATTCGAATGGAAATTCTCTCAACTTGAAATGCTAATTCTTAATTCAAATTGGAATTTTCTAAATTTGAAATAGAAATTCTCATTTTCAATTATAATTTTCTCAATGTGAATTGGAAATTCTAAATTCAAATGGGATTTTTTTCAACTTGTAATGTTAATTCTCAATTTAATTTGGAATTTTTAAATTTGAAATGCAATTCTCATTCTCAATTAGAATTTTTTTAATATTACTTGGAAATTCTCATTTTGAATTAGAATTTTCTAAATTTGAATTTGAAATTCTCAATTTAAATTGAAATTTTTTAAATTTGAAATAGAAATTTTCAGTTAGAATTTTCTTAATATTACTTGAAAATTCTCATTTAGAATTTTTTTCAATTAGAATTTTCTTAATTTGAATTTCTCAATTTAAGTTGGAATTTTCTGAATTTGAAATAGAAATTTATATTTTCAATTAGAATTCTCTAAATTTGAAATTCAAATTCTCATTTTCAATTACAATTTTCTCGATATGAATTAGAAATTCTTAAATTAGATTTTCTCAATTTGAAAAGCAAATTCTCATTCTTAATTAGAATTTACCCAATATGATTTGGAAATTCTCATTTTTTCAATTTGAAAATGCAAATTAGAACTTTCTCAATATCAATAAGAAAGGCTTTATTCAAATTGAAAATTTCTAAATTTAAATTGGAAATTCTAAATTCAAAATGGAATTTTCTCAATTAAAATATTTTCAATATAAAGTGGAAATTCTCAATTTCATTTGGAAATGGTGCAAAAATCCTCAAAAATTGTCTTCATCGCTTTCTCCGATTTGTTTTCATTGCATTCAACTGATTTTGCAGTCCATAAAGTCTTCGAAGATGTTGCAAAGTCGTACGATATCATGAACGATGCCATGTCCATGGGTATTCACCGTGTTTGGAAGGATATGTTCGTTGAGCGCCTGGGGCCTCAGCATGGCAATCGACATTTGGATATGGCCGGTGGAACGGGGGACATTTCTTTTCGATATCTGAAATACCTGCAGAATCAGCCAAATCCCAAGGGACTTGAGAGTCATGTTACAGTGTCCGACATCAACCAGCACATGCTCAACGTGGGCGAAGAAAGAGCCAAAAGCTTGGGTTTAACTGAGGAAAGGCTGAACAATATGTCCATAGAATGGAAGTGTGCCGATGCAGAGAAATTGCCCTTTTCGGATAATACATACAATTCCTATACGATAGCTTTTGGCATAAGAAATTGTACCCATGTTGATAAAGTAAGTTTTCACGAGACTTTTCTTAAATAAATTCTTAAAATGTTTTTCTTGCAGGTCCTACGTGAAGCTTATCGTGTTCTAAAGCCTGGTGGCCGTTTTATGTGCTTGGAATTCAGCCATTTGAATAATAGTACTATGCAATGGTTGTACGATCAATATTCCTTTAATGTTATTCCACCTATGGGACAAATACTGGCCGGCCAATGGCAGCCATATCAGTACTTAGTCGAAAGTATACGTAAATTTCCCAAACAAGAGGAGTTCAAGCAAATGATTGTGGAGGCCGGCTTTGATATGGTGCGTTATGAAAATCTAACATTTGGCGTTGTTAGTATACATTCTGGTTTTAAGTTATAATGTTTTTAACCTAACATGATAAAACGGCTGTTTTTCTTTAAGCCAGAATAACAAGCTACCATAACAAACAAAAAGGTTAATAAAAATTTAATTTTTTGATCAAAATAAAAACATATTTTACACATTGTCGCCAACTACAATATAAATATTTGTATTAAAACAAATTTTCAAAAAAAATATTTTCTGAGGACTTTTTTGGACTTAAATTTAAATTTGACTTAGACTGTATAATTATCCAGGCTAAGTCTAATATTTATAACATTAAATTATTTTTTTCAAAATTTGTAAATTTGCTTTTTGGCATCAATTAAAAAATATTTTTTTTTATTTTGAGTGAAATTTTAACATTTCGTTTAGATTTTTGTTATCGCAGCTTAAAGAGAACAGCCCTAATAATCTAGTTTGGTTAAAGTTTTAGTTGAAAAAATTTATACAAAGTAGGTTAATGACATAAATTATCAATTTGAAAGAATAAATACCTAAAACAAATAATAATAAAAAAGTGAAAAGCATTCATAATACACTAAGGTTCTTTGTTAAAGGTTGACCTTAACAACCTTTAATTATTGAACTCTCATTTTGGAAATATATGTAAGTCCGATAACACCCTCCTATGTATTGAATTAAAGGTAATTAGAAAAAGCGGTGGCACGAAAAACACCATAAGAAATATTCTTTTATTGTACTTATTTTATTTTTTAATAGGCTACACAGAAAACAATGTTTGTCTGTATGTAAAAGATCTATTGATAATAGTAGAAGTTATGACCTACTTTGTATGTATGATTTTATCAATTTTTGGTAAAATAACGTGGAAGATCGATCCATTTGTAAATTAAATAACAAAATATTTTGTATTATTTTATAATATCTGTGATCTTGAAGAAAATCTGTATATAAGTGTAGATGTTGTGACCCTTTTTGTAGACCCAAAACTTCTACATTTATCCATAGATTCTCTTTCAAATAGGCCTTCTTTACGATGTCAGCTATTATAAAATCCATCAAACAACTTTGTTATCAAATATGAGTCAATCCAAGTGAAGCGGTACGATTTGTGGTCTCAATAGATGTGATTGGTGTTGAATGTTTGTATCCTTCTCATAAAAATATTGTAAACGTATTTTTTTTGATAAAAAAAATTAGAAAATTTTTTTGAAAAAAAAATTAGATATTTTTTTTGAAAAAAAAAATTAGAAAATTTTTTGAAAAAAAAAATTAGAATTTTTTTTCACGAGTTATGACTAGACAGCGGATTTATATGCAAAATCATATTTTGAACGTATGGTTATTATTGAATGCCGACTTTACACAAATGATTTTCATGATAAGAAAATTAAAAAAACCGATATAACCAATTTTATATTAACATATATTGCATTACGATATCCACTTGGCAAAGAAATAAATGAAATGCAATATGGATTAAAAATGGGATTTGCCAAAAATCCGCTGTCTAGTTATGACCAATTTAACTTTTTCAAAAAGATGTTTTCATTCAATCGTCTGTAACTCCTGAAATACTTGTCCGATTTTAATGAGCTATTCCTTGTTTTGAAGGTACTTTCAATTCCTTTTAAAATGTTGAAGTGGTGCGTTATAGCCATGTTCGATTTTTTTAAGTTTTTACCATTTTAATTCTTTTATTAAGCGATTTGCAACCATAAGACACATTTACGGGAAACTTTGAACCTCCTAGCTCATTTCGTTCGGCAGTTAGGGTGCTTTCAACAGACAGACGGACATGGCTAGATCGTCTTAGAATTTTACCACGACACAATATATGTCTATACTTTATGAGGTCTCCGACGAATATTTCATGGAGTTACAAACGGAATGACAAAGTGAAAGTGGAGTGAATATGGTGTATGTGGAAGCAATTTCTAACGAAATTCATCCAATTTCTTTTGAGTTTTCCATGAGGTGTGAGCTGGTTAGGTTTCTGGGGGTTAATCACGGGATTCGGTATCGAGAAGTTACGATCGAAACAAATTATTATTTGCCAAAAACCCATTTCAATAGAATTTGAGTAATTCTTGTTAAAATTTAAAATAAACTAAAAACGCACGTCGTAACTTTCTAGCTTTCGAATATCGCGATATTGTCCCCCTGTATTTTAGTACATGGCCGGCCATAACTTCTGCATTTATCCATAGATTTTTATATCCTCACTCTACAGAGTAGGGGGGTATATATCATTTGGAATAGAAAAAAGTGTAACGCATTGAACGACTGACTTAAGACCCCAAGTATGTTTGGACCAAATCCGTTTCACGACTTTTGAAGTTGTTTGAGCCATGTCCGTCTGGCTGGCTGGTGTACACGATAACTCTCGAAATGAGTTAAGGAATTGAATCAAACTTTGCTCATGGTAATATTTTCCCCAAACTTAGTTTAAGTTCGAAGATGGGCGAAATTGTCATGCCCCTTCTGGTACCTCCCACACAAATAGCCTATATTCCAATGTTAAATTAAAACCACTGTAACTGATACACAGATATTCTGAATACGCTATATAATGGTATTTGACAATGTTTTTACTACCACTTTAAGTGTGCAAAATATGACGGGTTTGGTCACGCCCCTTCCAGTAGCTCCCGCACAAATCACCCTAAACTAAGTAACATTAAATCTGTTATATCTTCTATGCGGATGATCGGAATACTGTGAGACTTCACATTTGGTAATGCTTTTATAGAGGTTACATTCGTGTGAAATATGGGCGATATTGCCACACCCCTTCTGGAACCTCCCACACAAAATGGCATAAACTTTAGTTGCAATAAAACCGATATAACATCCATACGGGTAGTCCTCATCTCATTTGTAATATGATATATGAAAATGTTTTAATAATCACTTTAAACATAAATAATATTATAGTATTTACGCTTTAGCAACGCCCCTTCGAGTACCTCCCATACAATTGTCTGTATCCTAGGTAAAATTAAATCCGTCACAACTTCTATACTAGTGCACGGAATCCAACTATTTTATAAATGTGGAAGCTGGGACCATGTGCCACGAACCTTCTAGCACCTTCCACACAAATTTACCTACCCTATGTAAAATTTAATTTCTTATAACTTCCGCATATGTTCTCTCAGAGTGAGGGTATATAGATAAGTCGGTTTATCCGACTGAAGTTTACTTACTTGTTCAAATAGTCATAGTATTCCACTTGTTTTAAAAATTAAAATATTTCTATTTTAAGTGGTTTTCTTTACAATTTTTTATATTCAAAAAAAGTGTATTTTCTTTTTTTGTTCTTCTAATATCCTTCAATGAGGCCAGTTTCCTTGATCCATTGTAATAAATAAGTCATGTTGATTTAAAACCTTTTATCATTTTTCAGTTTTTATTTCAATATTCATTTTTCTTTTGCTTGCTGGCTGAGTTTGTTTTTAATCAGTAATGTACATATACATCAAAACAGAAGATACATTTTTTTAGATTTTCTTTGTTTTGTTTTGTTTTTTTTTCTTTCCTTTTTTAATTTCTTGGCGAAATTTCTACGAGACTACGAATAAACTACAAAATTACTTAAAAGTAAAGTTTTAAAAATAATAATAATAAAAGTAATAATAGTAATGATAGTAATAGTAATAAGTAATAATAATTATAATAATAAATAAACTATGGGGGCGGGGCGGGGTTTAGGTAGGTTTCTGGCGATACGACAAGAAACAATAACAAAATTAAAAAAAACTACTGTGTTTTTGAAAAACTTGGAAACTTGTTAACGAAATAAAACGTAAATATAAATAATGCATGAATTCGTCGTTTGTCATCATCACCGCTCACATCATCATCATCATCATCAACATGATTATCAGGATATTTGGAATTAATTGGTTTAATTTCAGTGAAAATATTCCGGTATTAAACAAAATATGTAACTAAAGCTTGTGTAACAAATATTTCTGAGAAAAAAAAAGCGAGAGGTAACGAAATTGTTAAAAACTTAAACAAAAACTAATATCGAATTCGTGTGTGTTCGTCCTTGGATTAATCAGATATCCTGCCAACAAACAGCTTTATCAATCCCGCGCTTTCATTGCCGGTTCTGTGAGGTTATATCCTTTATGTTTTTAGATTTCAAGATTAGATGCGTTGATTTTGTTTTTTGTTTTTGTTTAATGCTAAATTATGTTTTGTTGTTTCTTTCTTCTTTTTCTTCTTTTGTGGTTGATAATTAATTACTAACATTATGATAATTTTGCAATGTTTTTTTTTGTTTTGTTTTGTGGGGGGTTTTGTATTTTGTTTTCTGTTTCTGTGTGTGTGTGTTGTGTTGTTATTATTTTTATTTAATTATGTTTTAAGCATTTAAAGTATTATAATTAAATATTAATTATAATTAATTATATGTATAGGTATAATTATAAAAGTCGTATATAGTTTTTTTGTTTTGTTTTCTCTTTTTCTTTTTGTGTTTTGGGCTTTAAGTAAAATTAAAATTATAATAATAATAATAAAAGAAAACTTAAACGAAAAATAAAGTCCATAAATTAAGCGTCGTTTTGGTTTGTTGTTGTTGGTTTTTTCTTCTTTCAGTTGTAGTTCAGAGCTCTACAACAATTGTGTTTTTCTTTGCTATATATAGATCATCTCGACAACTCTCTGTTCGGCGGCTCACAGAAAAAGTCAAGAAATTTTTGAGAAAAACAAAAAAATAAAATGTTCCATCCCTTGTACTTTGAGGAAAAAGTACAATTTGGCGCTCTGCTGGCGCTTGCTTATTTCTCTCCTGCTCTCTGTCTCTCTGTCCCTCTAGAAGTTAACTTCTTCCACCCGTTCGGCATCAGACTTTAGATCCTGCAGCAGTAGTTCATGGCACGATTTGGGTATAAGAGTGCCCACAATCTTCTCGCCCTCAGTGGTTTTCATACGAATGACTTGCATTTTATTGTTGGCATTACGCATGGCCAGCACTTGTTCGACGCGCGACCACACCGACAGCACGGAACCGGCCAAGACGTTATACAAACGTTGGCGCAAACCAACCTAGGGTGGGGGGAAGAAAAAAGCAAAAAACATTAAAATCGGAAATAAGTAAAAAACAAATAAGGAAAGGCTATAGTCGGGCGGGGTGGACTAAATGAAACCCTCCACTTTCTACCCCATCATTACAAGGATTTTATTAACAATCCGGAATGCTTTAAAATGTCAGATAAAGTTCGTAATAATTTTTTGATTATATAGACACCAAACGTAAACATAAAAGTAAAGTCGCGAAGGATATTTGTAGGGAGGGCTATATCTAAATTAAAACCGATGTGACTGGTTTTTAGCTCAGATGATTCTATATGAAATACAATGTGTTCTGCCAAATTTCAACAAAATCGTTTAAAGTTTGTGGTTTCTAGAGAGAGAAAATTCACATCGTGAAGGATATTTGTATGGGAGCTATATCAAAATAAGGACCGATGTGACTGACTTTCAGCACAGATGTTTGTAAGTGAAATACAATGTGTTCTGCCAAATTTCAGCAAAATCGTTTAAAGTTTGTGACTTCTAGAGCGAAAAAAGTCAAATCACAAAGGAAATTTCTATGGGAGCCATATCAAAACGAGGACCTATGTGGCACATTTTTTCCATATATGGTTTTAGGTGAAATGTAAAGCGTTTTGCCAAATTTTAACAAAATCGTTTAAAGTTTGTGGTTTCTAGAGAGAAAAAAATTCAAATCGGGAAGGATATTTGTATGGGAGCTATATCAAAATAAGGACCAATGTGACTGACTTTCAGCACAGATATTTGTAGGTGAAATGTAAAGCGTTTTGCAAAATTTTAACAAAATCGGTTAAAGTATGTGCTTTCTAGAGCTGAAAACGAAAAATCGGAAGAGACATTTGTATGGGAACTATATCCAAAAATGGGCCGATGTGAACCAATTTTATAATATGTGTTTCTAGGTGAAATATAACGAGTTCTGCCAAATTTGACCAAAATCGGTTAATGTATGTGGTTTCTATAGTAAATCGGGAATGATATTTGTATGGGAACTATATCCAAAAATGGACCAATGTGTACTAAATTTATAATATGTGTTTTTAGGTGAAATATAACGTGTTCTGCCAAATTTGACCAAAATCGGTTATAGTATGTAGTTTCTAGAACGGAAAACGAAAAATCGGAAGGGACATTTGTATGGAAGCCATATCAAAACGAGGACCTATGTGACTCATTTTTTCTATATATGGTTTTAGGTGAAATGTAAAGTATTTTGCTAAATTTCAACAAAATCGTTTAAAGTTTGAGGTTTCTAGAGCGGAAAACGATAAATCGGGAGCGACATTTATATGGGGGCCATATCAAAACGAGGACCGATGTGACCCAATTTCAGCAGAGATATTTGTAGGTGAAATATAACGTGTTCTGCCAATTTTGAACAAAATCGTTTAAAGTTTGAGGTTTCTAGAGCGAAAAAAGTTAAATCGGGAGCGACAGTTGTATGGGAGCTATATCAATATGAGGACCTATGTGACCAATTTTCATCAAATATGTTTCTAGGTGAAATATAACGTGTTCTGCCAATTTTGAACAAAATCGCTTTAAGTATGTGGATTCTAGAGCTGAAAACGAAAAATCGGGTGTGACATTTGTATGGGAACTATATCCAAAAATGGACCTATGTGAACCAATTTTATAATTTGTGTTTTTAGGTGAAAAATAACGTGATCTGCCAAATTTGACCAAAATCGGTTAAAGTATGTGGTTTCTATAGAAAGCCGGGAAGTCTATTTGTATGAGGGCTATATCAAAACAAGGTCCTATGGGTTAATATTAAATTTTTGTAAAAAACAAAAGTTTTGGTCATACCAGTTCACATCTCTCATTATTTTACGAATTGAAGTCCAATAAAAATATGAATTTTTAATTATGAAACTATTTCTTTTTGGAGATGTCTGGGCGAAAGACGCCACTAGGAGCTAGAGAACGTCTAGAGATGTAAACTCGATGTTGAGTTTCACTATAAAGGCCTCCATCGAAAATGTTCAATTTCTTTTTCTCTCTTTCCAATCTTTGTTTCACACGATCAATCTATATATAAAATATTGTGTGTCTGTATGTTACGTATAGGAAGCCAAACCAGTGGACCGATTCGCCTGAAATTGTACTGTAGCTAACCAGTGGACAGAAGATTGTTCCTGGCTATACTAGGTTATAATAGGACAAAAGAGTGTGTTACTACCTTTAAAATTATCAATTAGTATTCATTTTATCTTTAAAAGCATACGAAGTAGGATATATGGAAGAATGAACCCGTGCAACGCCGGGTAAAACAGTTAGTATTCTATATTTTCTTCTCTCCAAATTTATTTCATTAGGATAGAATGGATTCAAAAGGTCCATTGTAGGGTCTGCCTACCTAACCTAACCGATATTTTGCGATACTTCACACGCAACTTGTTTTATTTAATTTCTAGTATTTGGATGAAATTCCCCACTACTGTGTGTGTGTGTAAAATTTGATTTTAGATCAAACATTTTTCAGCCGAGGCTTACATAACCCATTTCTTTCTGTTTTCTTGTTAATGTTGTCTCTTACCTCACACTCTGATCCCATGCTCACATTACGACAATTGCCATTCCAATAGGCATGTGAGCAGGTATTCACCGAAGCGTCGTACTGTTCGGTCCAATGCTTCTCCGCCTCGCCCATGGTGACCTTTTTGTATTTCTTTTCGATTTCGGCCAACGACTCGTGGCGCACCTGCAGTCCCGTATTGGGGCGATAGATTTGGAACATTATCTCTTTTTTACTCGGCTTGCCGTCCTTTTTCTTGTTGCTTTGCAGTTGGTTTTGTCCGTGGGAGACTTCCAATTCGACAGCCAGCACAGCGGTACGTTTGTTGTTGCGCACCTGGTGCGACAGATAGAAGCCCTCATTTTCGCTAATTAAATCGGCATATCTGGAAAGAAGGGGAAAACACGCTTTATTAGATTTTTAGACAAGACAAGCTAGGAAATCAAAGGAAGTTGATGGGAAGAGTGAGTAAAAGTTATTCGTCTGTAATACGTTACTACTACGCACTTCTCAATAGCCTCTTGCCAAATCATGCCTCTTTCCACGCGCACGGTATGCAATTCGGCGGGAGCTTTGCCGGTGGCGTGTTTGCGTATGAAACGCACGCGCTTGACGCGCGTAACATTTTCGCCAGCTGCGCCCAAATCTAGAAAAGAAGAGAAATGCAACAACATCAAGTTATGGCTTCATAAAGAAACATGGCTCCATGTTGCAACTCACCCAAAATACCCAAATCGAAACGTCCACCCTTTCTGGCCTGATTGATAATGGCCGTCAATGTGTCGGTGAAATATTTGAACAGGCGATTCTGCAAATCGACCGGCATGCCGAGTATTCTGTTCAAAAACTTGGAAATATTATTGTAGTCCTTGTCCAGACTGAGCAGACCCGGCGTGGTTTCACTGTTCACAATAATGCCCACACCCAGCAGGGCGCCAGCAATGTCCTTAAAGAATTCGCCACGATAATCGGTGGGTGGTGGCACCAGGGGCTGTTCATAGCCCATGATTGTTTTCATCACAGTTTCCAAAGCCGTACGGCCATATTTGTTGTCGATGTTGAATTGGGACAAGTCACGCGTTTCGGTCGCACGCCGATCGCCGTGTGTCAGGGCGCCCAGCGATTCCAGACGCTTGGCCACGGTCGAGGCAAAACGCCGTTCACCCGCCAAATCGGAGATTAGGAATATGTACTCGGGGGCATTTACCTGATTGGAACGATGAGTACGACCAAACTGCTGGATGGCACGATCGGCCGACCATGGCAATTCGAGCGTTATATGAACACGACGCCGTTGATTGCGAACGCGACGATCGCTTTGCAGCGAAATACCGCTGGAGGCTGCTTCCGATATGATGGCCACATCCTTGGTGCCATCCATAAATCTTTGTTTCTCGGTAATGTTTAGCGTTTCCAAGGGAACATCTTGTTCCGATCGCGATTCGTATTGTATGGAACCATCGTCGGACTGGACAACGCGACCTTTACGACCGGTCATTTCGGCCACATTGTCGGGTCCGCCCAATTCATCGATCAGCTGGTCGAGGGTATTGGGCGGCAAACGTTCGCCCAACAATTCTATTTTACGCAAAAGCTCCTCCTTCATGGAGCAGGCTCGCTCAATGGCATCTTTGGGTGGTGGACCGTAATTCAGCTTGACGCCATGCACACCGATGGGGGTGACGGTGCCCTTGAGTTCTTGTTTCTTCTGCAGCAAATCTTGTATTTTGTCTTGCGTTGAGGTGGGCGGTTTCTTTTTGGGTGGTGACACCGTCAAAGGCCCGCTCAACGAGTTGAAATTATTATTGTTTGTGTTTGTGCTATTGTTGGCTGAGGTGGCGGCTGCCGCCGCCGCTGCTGCTGCTGCTGAGGAGGATTCCTTTGCTTTGGTCTTCTTTTTCTTCTTCTTTTTGGCTCGGGCCAACCAAGGATCCGTATCGGAATCTGAGCCGCTGGCACCGAACGGATTGAAATCGGATGACTCGTAGCTATCGCTATGATTGCCCGCATCAGATTCTTCCGATTCTGAATTCTTGAAATCGGAATCATTGTTCGATTCATTATCGGAATCTTTATCGTCGTCCGAATCATTCCACGAATCGTTGCGTGATTTCTTGTTGTTGTGCATGTCGGGACGTGATGATTTCCGTTTGTTGTTGTTGTTATTGGTATTGTTGTTATTGTTGTGGGAAGTGGAGGAGGAGGAGGGGTCCGCTCCACCCCCACCTCCTTTAAGTCTAGACTTTGCCTTGACTTCGGCTATAATGGATTGAATGGTGGATTTTCGTGTGTCCGTCTCGGACAGACCTAAAATGCGATTTATGCGATTGCGATCGGGAGCTGGGAAATGCTTTTCGACTAGAGATTGGAAAACGCCCCTGTTGTGGTGGAAAGGAAAGAGAAAAGAAAATGGAAAAATTATTATTTTGATTTTTTTTAGAAAAAAATTCTGGAAAGAAAGGAGCCACAAATCGAACTTATACTTCTCAAAGTGTTCCCTACCCTACCCCACCCCCTTCACTTTCAGCTTCCTTAGGGTGCACCTCGAGATTTGAAAGAAAAATCTATGGAATCATTAGAATGGAGCTATAAATAGATTGAATTTGGTATGATGAGCGGGTAGTCTCTACTTCTTCAAGCCTTTCCTCTCCATTTTCATTTCCTTTGCCTACATTAAAGTCAGGGATCACCTGACTTTAGAGACGATGTTACCCAATTAAGGGTTAAGGTTCTTTGCTTGATTCGAAAGGGAATTGTCGACTTTAAAAACAAATCGATTTCAACTTTCGCAATTTTTCTCTTGAACCAGGTAAGAGCCTAAATATCCCCCCCTAACGCGAATATAATTTCCCTGGGAGTAAATTATTCCCTTTAAATTGAAATCTTGATTTATTTATATTTTCTGCTTTCTTATTTCGAATTGATCTGTTCCAAATGAAGCCAATCCTATTCCAGGGGAATAGAAAATCCCTCCTGTATAAATTCCCCTATTTATTTTCGATAGGGGTGAACGTCTACCCTATTTCTGTAGAACATACCTTTTCCCATTTCATTTAATTCCAAAAAATTATTCCCTTTAAATTGAAATCTTGATTTTTTTTATATTTTCTGCTTTCTTATTTCGAATTGATCTGTTCCAAATGAAGCTAATTCTATTCCAGGGGAATAGAAAATCTCTCCTGTATAAATTCCCCTTTTTATTTACGATAGGGGTGAACGCCTAGCCTATTTCTGTAGAACATACCTTTTCCCATTTCACATTTCATTTAATTTCGAAACCCATACTTACTTCGCCGTCGATACGAAATCCGTCAATTCACCATCTTCACGTTCCAGTTGTTCCAGGGTGCGCGCTTCACCCGTCGACTGCAGGCCGATGACCACACATTTGCCATATTTAATGGCTTCACGGGCTATATGCACCACATGATTGACTTTGGCAGCTATACATAAGTACTTGAAGAAACGTTGATGCGAAGACCAAAACTGGCCCCACATAGTCTTTTTCATGCGGCTCTCGGCATCGATTAACTCCGCGGCTTCTATGAATTTTTGCATGGCCTCAACCCACTGAAAAGGATTTAAAATGTTAGCATTTTGTGGATCAAAATCATCGCCACAATCTTACCAACTGCACGGACTCATCATAAATTCGGCGGAAATCTTTGGACAAGGAGACTTCTTCGATTTTGAAGGTTACCCCATGAAAACTCAGCTGGCGGGCTATATACATGCCACGCAATTTCATGTCCATGGCCACAATTTCCATAGCGCCCACGCCTCTGTTAAGATTTTAAATTTTTTCAAAATTAAATTTTTGTTTGTTTTTCTTCAACAAAACCTCCTCCTCCCCCTTACCTTTTCTCCACGGCCGCTATGAAATCGTTAAATGTGGGGAAGGCTGTACCCTGGCCCCACAGGCCCAAACGCACCATGTAGGCCATGTTTTTGGGCTCCGAAGCACCCGTCGCCGAGGCATAGACCACTCTGGCCCGGGGCAATTTATTCTGCAGTTCTAAAACCGTCTGACCCGTTTTCGTAGGCTTGCCCGAGCCCACCGGACACAAATTCTTGGCCTTGTGACACTCATCAAAGATTATGAGGCCATCAAAGTCCTCGCCACACCACTGCATCAGCTGTTTAAGTCTTGATTTGTATTTACCAGTCTTATTGTTCGATTCGCCGATCAAAGCCGAATAGGTGCTGAAGATCACACCCTTTTTGCAATTGTTATTGATCTCCGAATTGATTTTGGCATATTTGAACTAAACAAACGAGACAACAAAATATTACACGGCACAGTCAAGTATTTGAAAAAAAAAACGTTTACCTTATTCAAAGCATAAACTTCAATTTTGGTGGCTCCAATATCACTCAAATCCCTTTCTGCATCATATTTCAAATCGTTTGACACCGAGATCCATAAAGCTTTTTTGCGTCCCTTCATATAGTTCTCATAGATAATGCCCGCAATCGTTCGGCCCTTGCCCACACCGGCACCATCGCCTATCAAAAAACCCGCTCGGCTGCCATCGGGCAGAAGATGATCGTGGGCCTGCGAAGCATAGGTTATCGACTCCAATTGCAAAGCACTCAATTGTCCAGTCTGTATGGTGTCCAGGGGTATGGACAGCTTATAATAAACATCACAGGGTTCAACTGAAGACAAAGAAGCCGTCTCTACCACCGGATCCGGATGTTTCTTGCCAAGTTTTACTACAATTAAACCAAAAAACAAACATATTAATAATATTTCTTCCATTAATAAAGAAAATTACAAAACTTTACATTTTGCTGGCCAATATTCAGCATAGGTTTCCGCCACGCCCATTTCCTCATAATCGGCCTCATCCTCTTCGTGCTGCACCACCGGTGCACTAACCTGCTTTTGAACATTCTAAGGTTAGTGTTGTTAATTTGTTCTCACTTTTTTTCAAAATTTAAAAATTCCTCACCTTCATGGGCTGCATGAGCAGCTGTTGCAACAACTGATTTGGTATGCCACTGGTCAGAAATTGTGGATTGGCTGCCACTAAAGCTTGGATTTTCTGCAACACCAAATTGTTCATTTTCGATTGCGATGATAGGCCGGTGTTGGCTGTTGAAGCGGCGGCAGGTTCAAAATTACCCAAGCCCATGGTCACTTTGTAGAAAAAAAGAGAAAGATAAAAAGGTGAACAATGGATAAATAAAGAATTCAACAAAAGAGATAAGGTGGTAAGGTAAATCTACAAAATAAAAAGCAAAATCTAATAATCATTTTAGAACATTGTTATTCGCATAGTTCTGCGAGATATGAAAGCAAGATAAGAAAAGTCTTTGAAACAAAATTTTTACTATAGAACAAGTGTGGGTGAAGAAACAAAGCCTTTAATTACAGCAAAACTTCGAGAACAGAAAGACAAAGGATGCCCTCTCTAAACTATTAGGATTATTTTGAGATATTAACATTGAAAATCGGATAACTGCATATATTTTAGAAATAATCCCAATGTTGATTATTTTTTCTAAACTGTAATTATCCCAAATATAGTTTGTTTGCCATAAATAAATATTAAAAAATGTCCTTTTTGAAAAAGGCTCTAATTTAATTTCAGTTTTTTTTTTACAAAATTTGTTTCTGAACCACAGTGCGTCGTCAAGTGTTTTATTTTATTTTATCTCTATTCCTTATTTCTTTTTATTCTTTATTTTTAATTTTTAATTTTTAATTTTTAATTTTTAATTTTTAATTTTTAATTTTTAATTTTTAATTTTTAATTTTTAATTTTTAATTTTTAATTTTTAATTTTTAATTTTTAATTTTTAATTTTTAATTTTTAATTTTTAATTTTTAATTTTTAATTTTTAATTTTTAATTTTTAATTTTTAATTTTTAATTTTTAATTTTTAATTTTTAATTTTTAATTTTTAATTTTTAATTTTTAATTTTTAATTTTTAATTTTTAATTTTTAATTTTTAATTTTTAATTTTTAATTTTTAATTTTTAATTTTTAATTTTTAATTTTTAATTTTTAATTTTTAATTTTTAATTTTTAATTTTTAATTTTTAATTTTTAATTTTTAATTTTTAATTTTTAATTTTTAATTTTTAATTTTTAATTTTTAATTTTTAATTTTTAATTTTTAATTTTTAATTTTTAATTTTTAATTTTTAATTTTTAATTTTTAATTTTTAATTTTTAATTTTTAATTTTTAATTTTTAATTTTTAATTTTTAATTTTTAATTTTTAATTTTTAATTTTTAATTTTTAATTTTTAATGTTTAATGTTTAATTTTTAATTTTTAATTTTTAATTTTTAATTTTTAATTTTTAATTTTTAATTTTTAATTTTTAATTTTTAATTTTTAATTTTTAATTTTTAATTTTTAATTTTTAATTTTTAATTTTTAATTTTTAATTTTTAATTTTTAATTTTTAATTTTTAATTTTTAATTTTTAATTTTTAATTTTTAATTTTTAATTTTTAATTTTTAATTTTTAATTTTTAATTTTTAATTTTTAATTTTTAATTTTTAATTTTTAATTTTTAATTTTTAATTTTTAATTTTTAATTTTTAATTTTTAATTTTTAATTTTTAATTTTTAATTTTTAATTTTTAATTTTTAATTTTTAATTTTTAATTTTTAATTTTTAATTTTTAATTTTTAATTTTTAATTTTTAATTTTTAATTTTTAATTTTTAATTTTTAATTTTTAATTTTTAATTTTTAATTTTTAATTTTTAATTTTTAATTTTTAATTTTTAATTTTTAATTTTTAATTTTTAATTTTTAATTTTTAATTTTTAATTTTTAATTTTTAATTTTTAATTTTTAATTAATTTTTAATTTTTAATTTTTAATTTTTAATTTTTAATTTTTAATTTTTAATTTTTAATTTTTAATTTTTAATTTTTAATTTTTAATTTTTAATTTTTAATTTTTAATTTTTAATTTTTAATTTTTAATTTTTAATTTTTAACTTTTAATTTTTAATTTTTAATTTTTAATTTTTAATTTTTAATTTTTAATTTTTAATTTTTAATTTTTAATTTTTAATTTTTAATAATATTTAATAAAAAAATTTAATAAAAAATATTTTATATTTTATATTTTATATTTTATATTTTATATTTTATATTTTATATTTTATATTTTATATTTTATATTTTATATTTTATATTTTATATTTTATATTTTATATTTTATATTTTATATTTTATATTTTATATTTTATATTTTATATTTTATATTTTATATTTTATATTTTATATTTTATATTTTATATTTTATATTTTATATTTTATATTTTATATTTTATATTTTATATTTTATATTTTATATTTTATATTTTATATTTTATATTTTATATTTTATATTTTATATTTTATATTTTATATTTTATATTTTATATTTTATATTTTATATTTTATATTTTATATTTTATATTTTATATTTTATATTTTATATTTTATATTTTATATTTTATATTTTATATTTTATATTTTATATTTTATATTTTATATTTTATATTTTATATTTTATATTTTATATTTTATATTTTATATTTTATATTTTATATTTTATATTTTATATTTTATATTTTATATTTTATATTTTATATTTTATATTTTATATTTTATATTTTATATTTTATATTTTATATTTTATATTTTATATTTTATATTTTATATTTTATATTTTATATTTTATATTTTATATTTTATATTTTATATTTTATATTTTATATTTTATATTTTATATTTTATATTTTATATTTTATATTTTATATTTTATATTTTATATTTTATATTTTATATTTTATATTTTATATTTTATATTTTATATTTTATATTTTATATTTTATATTTTATATTTTATATTTTATATTTTATATTTTATATTTTATATTTTATATTTTATATTTTATATTTTATATTTTATATTTTATATTTTATATTTTATATTTTATATTTTATATTTTATATTTTATATTTTATATTTTATATTTTATATTTTATATTTTATATTTTATATTTTATATTTTATATTTTATATTTTATATTTTATATTTTATATTTTATATTTTATATTTTATATTTTATATTTTATATTTTATATTTTATATTTTATATTTTATATTTTATATTTTATATTTTATATTTTATATTTTATATTTTATATTTTATATTTTATATTTTATATTTTATATTTTATATTTTATATTTTATATTTTATATTTTATATTTTATATTTTATATTTTATATTTTATATTTTATATTTTATATTTTATATTTTATATTTTATATTTTATATTTTATATTTTATATTTTATATTTTATATTTTATATTTTATATTTTATATTTTATATTTTATATTTTATATTTTATATTTTATATTTTATATTTTATATTTTATATTTTATATTTTATATTTTATATTTTATATTTTATATTTTATATTTTATATTTTATATTTTATATTTTATATTTTATATTTTATATTTTATATTTTATATTTTATATTTTATATTTTATATTTTATATTTTATATTTTATATTTTATATTTTATATTTTATATTTTATATTTTATATTTTATATTTTATATTTTATATTTTATATTTTATATTTTATATTTTATATTTTATATTTTATATTTTATATTTTATATTTTATATTTTATATTTTATATTTTATATTTTATATTTTATATTTTATATTTTATATTTTATATTTTATATTTTATATTTTATATTTTATATTTTATATTTTATATTTTATATTTTATATTTTATATTTTATATTTTATATTTTATATTTTATATTTTATATTTTATATTTTATATTTTATATTTTATATTTTATATTTTATATTTTATATTTTATATTTTATATTTTATATTTTATATTTTATATTTTATATTTTATATTTTATATTTTATATTTTATATTTTATATTTTATATTTTATATTTTATATTTTATATTTTATATTTTATATTTTATATTTTATATTTTATATTTTATATTTTATATTTTATATTTTATATTTTATATTTTATATTTTATATTTTATATTTTATATTTTATATTTTATATTTTATATTTTATATTTTATATTTTATATTTTATATTTTATATTTTATATTTTATATTTTATATTTTATATTTTATATTTTATATTTTATATTTTATATTTTATATTTTATATTTTATATTTTATATTTTATATTTTATATTTTATATTTTATATTTTATATTTTATATTTTATATTTTATATTTTATATTTTATATTTTATATTTTATATTTTATATTTTATATTTTATATTTTATATTTTATATTTTATATTTATATTTTATATTTTATATTTTATATTTTATATTTTATATTTTATATTTTATATTTTATATTTTATATTTTATATTTTATATTTTATATTTTATATTTTATATTTTATATTTTATATTTTATATTTTATATTTTATATTTTATATTTTATATTTTATATTTTATATTTTATATTTTATATTTTATATTTTATATTTTATATTTTATATTTTATATTTTATATTTTATATTTTATATTTTATATTTTATATTTTATATTTTATATTTTATATTTTATATTTTATATTTTATATTTTATATTTTATATTTTATATTTTATATTTTATATTTTATATTTTATATTTTATATTTTATATTTTATATTTTATATTTTATATTTTATATTTTATATTTTATATTTTATATTTTATATTTTATATTTTATATTTTATATTTTATATTTTATATTTTATATTTTATATTTTATATTTTATATTTTATATTTTATATTTTATATTTTATATTTTATATTTTATATTTTATATTTTATATTTTATATTTTATATTTTATATTTTATATTTTATATTTTATATTTTATATTTTATATTTTATATTTTATATTTTATATTTTATATTTTATATTTTATATTTTATATTTTATATTTTATATTTTATATTTTATATTTTATATTTTATATTTTATATTTTATATTTTATATTTTATATTTTATATTTTATATTTTATATTTTATATTTTATATTTTATATTTTATATTTTATATTTTATATTTTATATTTTATATTTTATATTTTATATTTTATATTTTATATTTTATATTTTATATTTTATATTTTATATTTTATATTTTATATTTTATATTTTATATTTTATATTTTATATTTTATATTTTATATTTTATATTTTATATTTTATATTTTATATTTTATATTTTATATTTTATATTTTATATTTTATATTTTATATTTTATATTTTATATTTTATATTTTATATTTTATATTTTATATTTTATATTTTATATTTTATATTTTATATTTTATATTTTATATTTTATATTTTATATTTTATATTTTATATTTTATATTTTATATTTTATATTTTATATTTTATATTTTATATTTTATATTTTATATTTTATATTTTATATTTTATATTTTATATTTTATATTTTATATTTTATATTTTATATTTTATATTTTATATTTTATATTTTATATTTTATATTTTATATTTTATATTTTATATTTTATATTTTATATTTTATATTTTATATTTTATATTTTATATTTTATATTTTATATTTTATATTTTATATTTTATATTTTATATTTTATATTTTATATTTTATATTTTATATTTTATATTTTATATTTTATATTTTATATTTTATATTTTATATTTTATATTTTATATTTTATATTTTATATTTTATATTTTATATTTTATATTTTATATTTTATATTTTATATTTTATATTTTATATTTTATATTTTATATTTTATATTTTATATTTTATATTTTATATTTTATATTTTATATTTTATATTTTATATTTTATATTTTATATTTTATATTTTATATTTTATATTTTATATTTTATATTTTATATTTTATATTTTATATTTTATATTTTATATTTTATATTTTATATTTTATATTTTATATTTTATATTTTATATTTTATATTTTATATTTTATATTTTATATTTTATATTTTATATTTTATATTTTATATTTTATATTTTATATTTTATATTTTATATTTTATATTTTATATTTTATATTTTATATTTTATATTTTATATTTTATATTTTATATTTTATATTTTATATTTTATATTTTATATTTTATATTTTATATTTTATATTTTATATTTTATATTTTATATTTTATATTTTATATTTTATATTTTATATTTTATATTTTATATTTTATATTTTATATTTTATATTTTATATTTTATATTTTATATTTTATATTTTATATTTTATATTTTATATTTTATATTTTATATTTTATATTTTATATTTTATATTTTATATTTTATATTTTATATTTTATATTTTATATTTTATATTTTATATTTTATATTTTATATTTTATATTTTATATTTTATATTTTATATTTTATATTTTATATTTTATATTTTATATTTTATATTTTATATTTTATATTTTATATTTTATATTTTATATTTTATATTTTATATTTTATATTTTATATTTTATATTTTATATTTTATATTTTATATTTTATATTTTATATTTTATATTTTATATTTTATATTTTATATTTTATATTTTATATTTTATATTTTATATTTTATATTTTATATTTTATATTTTATATTTTATATTTTATATTTTATATTTTATATTTTATATTTTATATTTTATATTTTATATTTTATATTTTATATTTTATATTTTATATTTTATATTTTATATTTTATATTTTATATTTTATATTTTATATTTTATATTTTATATTTTATATTTTATATTTTATATTTTATATTTTATATTTTATATTTTATATTTTATATTTTATATTTTATATTTTATATTTTATATTTTATATTTTATATTTTATATTTTATATTTTATATTTTATATTTTATATTTTATATTTTATATTTTATATTTTATATTTTATATTTTATATTTTATATTTTATATTTTATATTTTATATTTTATATTTTATATTTTATATTTTATATTTTATATTTTATATTTTATATTTTATATTTTATATTTTATATTTTATATTTTATATTTTATATTTTATATTTTTATATTTTATATTTTATATTTTATATTTTATATTTTATATTTTATATTTTATATTTTATATTTTATATTTTATATTTTATATTTTATATTTTATATTTTATATTTTATATTTTATATTTTATATTTTATATTTTATATTTTATATTTTATATTTTATATTTTATATTTTATATTTTATATTTTATATTTTATATTTTATATTTTATATTTTATATTTTATATTTTATATTTTATATTTTATATTTTATATTTTATATTTTATATTTTATATTTTATATTTTATATTTTATATTTTATATTTTATATTTTATATTTTATATTTTATATTTTATATTTTATATTTTATATTTTATATTTTATATTTTATATTTTATATTTTATATTTTATATTTTATATTTTATATTTTATATTTTATATTTTATATTTTATATTTTATATTTTATATTTTATATTTTATATTTTATATTTTATATTTTATATTTTATATTTTATATTTTATATTTTATATTTTATATTTTATATTTTATATTTTATATTTTATATTTTATATTTTATATTTTATATTTTATATTTTATATTTTATATTTTATATTTTATATTTTATATTTTATATTTTATATTTTATATTTTATATTTTATATTTTATATTTTATATTTTATATTTTATATTTTATATTTTATATTTTATATTTTATATTTTATATTTTATATTTTATATTTTATATTTTATATTTTATATTTTATATTTTATATTTTATATTTTATATTTTATATTTTATATTTTATATTTTATATTTTATATTTTATATTTTATATTTTATATTTTATATTTTATATTTTATATTTTATATTTTATATTTTATATTTTATATTTTATATTTTATATTTTATATTTTATATTTTATATTTTATATTTTATATTTTATATTTTATATTTTATATTTTATATTTTATATTTTATATTTTATATTTTATATTTTATATTTTATATTTTATATTTTATATTTTATATTTTATATTTTATATTTTATATTTTATATTTTATATTTTATATTTTATATTTTATATTTTATATTTTATATTTTATATTTTATATTTTATATTTTATATTTTATATTTTATATTTTATATTTTATATTTTATATTTTATATTTTATATTTTATATTTTATATTTTATATTTTATATTTTATATTTTATATTTTATATTTTATATTTTATATTTTATATTTTTATATTTTATATTTTATATTTTATATTTTATATTTTATATTTTATATTTTATATTTTATATTTTATATTTTATATTTTATATTTTATATTTTATATTTTATATTTTATATTTTATATTTTATATTTTATATTTTATATTTTATATTTTATATTTTATATTTTATATTTTATATTTTATATTTTATATTTTATATTTTATATTTTATATTTTATATTTTATATTTTATATTTTATATTTTATATTTTATATTTTATATTTTATATTTTATATTTTATATTTTATATTTTATATTTTATATTTTATATTTTATATTTTATATTTTATATTTTATATTTTATATTTTATATTTTATATTTTATATTTTATATTTTATATTTTATATTTTATATTTTATATTTTATATTTTATATTTTATATTTTATATTTTATATTTTATATTTTATATTTTATATTTTATATTTTATATTTTATATTTTATATTTTATATTTTATATTTTATATTTTATATTTTATATTTTATATTTTATATTTTATATTTTATATTTTATATTTTATATTTTATATTTTATATTTTATATTTTATATTTTATATTTTATATTTTATATTTTATATTTTATATTTTATATTTTATATTTTATATTTTATATTTTATATTTTATATTTTATATTTTATATTTTATATTTTATATTTTATATTTATATTTTATATTTTATATTTTATATTTTATATTTTATATTTTATATTTTATATTTTATATTTTATATTTTATATTTTATATTTTATATTTTATATTTTATATTTTATATTTTATATTTTATATTTTATATTTTATATTTTATATTTTATATTTTATATTTTATATTTTATATTTTATATTTTATATTTTATATTTTATATTTTATATTTTATATTTTATATTTTATATTTTATATTTTATATTTTATATTTTATATTTTATATTTTATATTTTATATTTTATATTTTATATTTTATATTTTATATTTTATATTTTATATTTTATATTTTATATTTTATATTTTATATTTTATATTTTATATTTTATATTTTATATTTTATATTTTATATTTTATATTTTATATTTTATATTTTATATTTTATATTTTATATTTTATATTTTATATTTTATATTTTATATTTTATATTTTATATTTTATATTTTATATTTTATATTTTATATTTTATATTTTATATTTTATATTTTATATTTTATATTTTATATTTTATATTTTATATTTTATATTTTATATTTTATATTTTATATTTTATATTTTATATTTTATATTTTATATTTTATATTTTATATTTTATATTTTATATTTTATATTTTATATTTTATATTTTATATTTTATATTTTATATTTTATATTTTATATTTTATATTTTATATTTTATTTTATATTTTATATTTAT